>PYHW01010334.1:2736392-2758286 GCA_013186435.1 Turdus rufiventris
TCTGATCTACAATGTTGCAAATTTTGCTGACTCCCGGGGGGTGCGCCTTATAGTCAGGTGCACCTTATGGTTGTGAAATTACTGTAATCTCCCATATGCAACCTGAACTGTACTCTTTAATTTCACATTTCTGTGAAAATTCTGATCCAGAATATGCCAGTATTGCCACGTGTTTCCTACAAAATATGCAAACACTGGTGCACACATCAAAAGCCTGCATCTGTCTCTCTAATTTAATAAAAAAATTTGAACATACAAGTGTAACAAAAATGACGTGTTATACAGCAGATGTCACAGCAACACCTGTGCTGCTGGTGGAAGATAAATGTACTGAACCACTAATGTGATCAACCACATAGAGCCATATAAACAAATCAAAATATTGCATAGTGTTTATTCTTCATTTTTACTTCATTTTCTTTTTTGAAATATAAACCCTTGAAAATAGTGGATTACTCATTGTGACCAGTTCAGTCTTTCTAAATGCAATGTTTACATACACAGACCATAATTTTGGTCATATTTCAACTCAGACTGTAAGTCAAAACATGAACTTTTTATATGATTTTCTATGAGAAAAAAATGGAAATCACAAGTTATTGCAAATGCAGCTTTTGTCAGTGCTGGTGGTTTTGCTGTTATATTTATTTCCCTAAAAGATAGAGATTCAATTTACCAAAGTAATTTTATATTTTGGAAATAAAAATTCAAGACCTGAAGATTAAGACCACAAGCCTCAATGTTTTCTTGTAGGTGTTAAGGCATTTATATGAAGTATTTAGAAATTATGCTCTAGCTTGGACAGAAATCTAGAAATTCTTTATGAGATGAAAAAGAATGTAAAAAATAATTGGCCTCAGTGCTTCTTTGAAATGAGCCTCATGGTTCCCGTTCAACCCTCCTTTTATCTTTGATGATCTGATTTGAAAAGACAACGACTGAAACTGCCAAATCTTCTTCATTATGAACACACTGTGACTGGAAGAGGAACCCTAAAAGATCAGTGTTTCCTTCACTTCTGACTGTAGGGATAGCCAAACCTCTAACTGTCAGTGGCATTGTTGAATTGCACATCTATAATGAGCAATAATAATCATCTCTGCTTTTCAAGGAACAAAACCTGCATCAGGAATGCAAGGTGTAACCTTAAAATAAATTAAGAAACCAAGCTGTTGTTTTTATTCAACAAGTAAGTTCCTCAGCAATTCAGCCTGAATAAAAATACACTTGAATGATAACTACCTGGATAGGCTTAGACAAAAGTCTTAGAATCAAAGAAACTATCCTCAAAGCTTCTTTGCCAAGTAAGGCGATAGGGTGAAGGAAGAGGCAGAGATCATTCTTATCAAATCACAGAAAATTTTTGGTGCTAGTATTCGTTCCTTACAGAAAGTTCTGTTAGGGATGCATATTTCTTTTTCAGAAGGTGGAAACATATGTAAGAGTACATGAAACTTCTATCAGAAATGTCACATTGAAGCTTCTAAAAGATTCTGCAAGAGTCCTTGTAAGTCAACCGAAATAAATAAATAAATAAATAAGCATATAGATATGAATATAAATATAAATATAAATAAATATAAATATAAATATGTAAATATGTAAATAACCATTTAAAAAAATAAAAAATGAAAGACACATAAAAACTGTGACAACTAAAGAAAGAGGAACACAGCTGTATGTGTCTTGCCACCGGCCTGCAGCAAAAAGTAGTAAGAGTTCTTCAAAGAAAGACCAAGAAATTCAAGTCTTCAAAGGCTTCTATGATATTTGCCATTTTTTATAGTTTTTTGAGAGGTAACAGATTTCAGTTTTCAAATGCAAAGATATACAAACAAATATTTTAAGGTAAATTATATCCTTTGCTAGTAAATAATAGTTTACTAATGGTATGTATTAATATAGTAAAAGCTCTCATGCTTCCTTCAAACCACAATAGTTCACATGATAACTTATCAGGATTTTGCTTGCATGTTGCTTTTCCATATATCTCTCTGACCACTGTCTGCTCATGGCTTGGAGGGGTATACTGTTTGCTGGATAACATAAATGTCTGGATAACCAAGCCCAAGGACTGGTGAATGGAGTTATACATTATTCAGTTGGCAGGTGTTCATAACTGGTGTTCCCCAGGGCTCAGTATTGGCCCCAGTCTTGTTAAATATTTGTATCAGTTATCTGGATTAGGAGACCAAGTGAATCCTCGTCAGTTTGCAAATGAAACCAGGTTGTATGGGAGCATTGGTATGATGGAGAAGAGAAAGGCTCTGAAGAGGGATCAGAACAGGATGGATTGTTGGGCTAAAGCCGGGTGTATGAGGTTCATCAAGGCCAATTTCTGGATCTTGCACTTGGGTCGCAACAACTCCATGCAGAGCTACCAGACTGTGGGAAGAGTAGTCACTATTGTAGAAAGCTTCCCAGAGGAAAAGGACTGGGTGGTGTTGGCTGGCAACTGGCTGAATATGAGCCAGCAGTGGCTTGCCCGGGTGGCCAAGAAGGCCAATGGCATCCTGACCTTCACCAGCAATAGTGTGGTCAGCAGGATCAGAGCAGTGATTTTCCTCCTGTAATTGGCACTGATGAGCCACATCTCGAAACCTGTGTACAATTCTGAGCCGCTTTACTACCAGAAAGGAACCGAGGTGTTGGAATGTCCAGAGAAGGACAACAGAGTTGGTGGACAGTCTGGAGCACAGGTCTTATGAGGATCAGCTGAGGGAGATGGGGGTATTTAGCCTGAAGAATAGGAGCCACAGGGGAGAACTTTGTGTGAATTCACTACAACTACCTGAAAGGAGGTTGTAGCAAGATAGGGATTCAGTCTCTTCTCCAAAGTAACATGCAACAGGATGAGAGGAAATGACTTCAAATTGTGTCAGGGTAAGACTGGATATTAGTAAAAAATTTCATACTGGAAAGGACTGTCAAGAATTGGAACAGGCTGCCCGAGACGGTGATTATGTCACAGTCCCTGGAGGTATTTAAAAGACATGCAGATGAGGTGCCTAAGGACCTGGCTTAATGGTGGAGTTGGTAGTGTTAGGTTAATGGTTGGACTTAGACCTCTTTTCCAACCTAAACAACTCTGTGATTCTGTGATTCTAAAGCATATTTTGGTATACTGTCTCATAGAGTAGTAAAGTATATTGTATATTGTGCAGATTAAGGATCTTTAATACATTAAATACAAGTTCAATTAATACATGGATAAAAAAATGCCTGAAAGGCAAAAAAGCTTGCATAATTACATAATTATTACCATAGATCTATTGCAAAAAGCATGGTTTAATCAATCTCAGCAAGCACACTCTTTGGAGAAATTAATAAATCTGGAGAAGAAATTCATCAGCATAATAAGATTTTATGTGATGTCTGGGGCAATTCTGGCCCTGAAAATATTTCTGTACACAAAGCAGTGCTAATGTAGCTGGACAACACCTCAGTACTATGATATATTAATTGACAGGCAGAACTAAGAGTTCAGCTCTGCTAAGGAATGGAGGATTTCAGGATGTTTTAGTGGGCAGAAGTTCAACAGTGAAGGTTGCTCATATGGCAGGATCTCACAAAAAAATTGCTGAACCAAGGGCCAGTTCACTCTGAAGAATTGCTTCTGAGTCACATTCCCAGGATGAGTCACAGATCAAATCAGGCAAACTTTACACAGCTACTTGGTGGCAGATGTATTTGCTTTGAAAAGAAAGGTGGTTTTTTTTTTTTTTTTTAGACTCTGATAGTTAAAAATGTTCAGATGTACTCTGAATTTCCTAAACAAACCCTAACTCTGAATTATGCCTTTCATCCCGAATGTTGTTTGCAGTTAAAGGTTTCTCTATGATCTAGTTCAGTTCCCTCTCTCACCTTGCTCAAGATCTGAAGACAAACATAAAGGGAAAAAAAGCTGAAAAGAGAAGGAAAAAGAGGTGTGTTCTCACCCTGCCTCCTGGGGAAAACAGCAGGAAAGGTGATAAGGAGAGAGAGCAATTAGGTTATGCATTTCTGAGGAAAAAGCCTTGCAACTAAACTTATGATGAGAGCCCAGAGATCAGTAATTCTCTTACAACTGATCCTGTCAGTGTCATTACAGGCCTTGAAGAGGCCAGAAAGTGGAGGGTATCAGGTAAGGGAAAGGAAGTAAAATGGGTTACCAGTTAAGACAAAACCTACATTAGTACATAAAGAAAACGTACATTGTAAGTATCAGCAATTTCAGCGTTGATGATTTTCTCATTGTCATACTTTCAAACGTCTAGGTGACATAATTCACTTCCCAAAGGGTGTGGATTCCCAGTGGCTTTCACATTTAGCAGTCATATGAGACTCCCCTGCCATGTAATGACACACTGCTCCAACAACAAAAATGATCATTTGCAGCTGTATCCGAAATCTGGCTTGACCCTTGCCACAGGCCTAAGGCATGTAGAGCCAACAGTTCTTGAGGCTGAAGGTAGGAGAAGAGCTTGGGCTACTTGGAGTTAGAATGGCTTAAAACAAAATAAAACAAAATTAAAAAGATATTGAGAAAAGCAATTTACAGTGATTAGTGGTGATTAAACTCCATATGACTTCAAATACATCAAAGGGTATCTTGGGGTGCATTAGGTAAAGCATTGCCAGCAGGTTGAAGGAGGTGATCCTGGCCCTCTACTCAGCCTTAGTGAGGCCACATCTGGAGTGCTGTGACCTGTTCTGGGCTCCTCTACAAGAGAGACATGATGCTGCTGGAACAAATCAAGAGGTCTATGAAGATAAGCAAGAGTATCACTCTTATGAGGAGCGGCTGAGGGTGCTGGGCCTGTTCAGCCTCGTGAAGAGATGAATGAGGCAGGAAAAAATAATTGTGAATAAGTGTCTGAAGGCAGATGTCAAGAGGATGGAGCCAGGTTGTTGCTCAGTGATGGCCAGCAATAGCACAAGAGGCAATGGGGAGAAAAAGATGCACAGAAAGTTCCATCTGAATATGAGGAAAAAATTTCTTTACTGTCTAAATGAGTAAGCATTGGAACAGGCTGTCTGGAGAGGTTGTAGAGTCTTCCTCAACGGAGATATTAAAGAAGTGTTTGGACACAATTCCATACAATGTGCTGTAGGATGACCCTGTTTTAGGCAGGGAGGTTGGACCAGATGACCCACTATGGTGTCAACTTTCTAAGCAGAAATGTAAAGTTGTTTTTTTACCCAGTCTGAGCTCTGATCTCTTGTATCCCAAATTTCTATGTAAATGGAAATTAGATCTTGCTATATCTTATCATACCTTATACACTGAGAAAGATCTATTTTATTCGGATCATCTCCACCATGTACCTACAATATGGGCCATTAATGCATACTCACTAACCAATGCATATTGTTGGCTGCAATTTTGAAAAATAGTGCAAATAACAAATTCTTCTTTGTATGTTTATTTCATCTCTGTATAGTAGTCTTACTCTGAAATACTTATAAGACCATGAGGTAGACCACCTGAGAGTTCACTGGGGAGATAAGTACTACACTTTTTCTCCTCTGAAGAATTTTGGTAAGGCGGAAACAGATACTGAGTTATGGAAAAGTTTAACTGATTCAAAGAGAAACTAGAATTTTCATAATGCCAACTTTTCATTTATTTTTGATATCTCTGTTTGACATCTCTTTCCCTTCAAAATTAACTAGTGGGGACCCAATTAATATCTTGATGATTTTTTAAAAATATTTTAATTATTATGAATGTCTGTTCTTGCTTTTATGGAAAGTTGCATTTTTTTTTTCCTTGAGAGGACATCAAAAGACATTTTTCATCTATTTCTAAGAGCTGTAGCCAGGGACAGATGTAAACAATAAATATGAATCCCGTGGTTTTTGAGTATAGCCAAACGTTATCCAGCAGCTTATTAAGAGTACTTACTATGTGGATATATAGAATAATATTTGTAGAAATGAGAAGTTGACTAGTTGTGTTCATCTTTTTCAGTCCTTAATGAAGGGTATAGGAAATGAGGAACAGGGAAAGGAGAAAGGAAAGGGAAAAGGCATGGGTGAGGATAAACATGAGAGTGGAAAGGTAGTGGATTTCTGTTGCACTTCATCTATTTTTAGATGAGTTTCATACCTCAGCACTGAAGAGCAACACAAAGCCAAACATCTGTTCATATTTACTGTAGGAATAATAATCACTCTAAGGGTCAAGACAGCATAAAACCATTGTCCCCATAACTAGACAGTTATTTGAAATGAAGCACTTTCTGTCACTTTGTTCTTCTTCCTGCCTTCAAATTCAAAAGAAAGACAGTTTCACCCCAGAGAACTTAATGGTACCAAATTTATTGTAATTTCTTATATATAGAATTCAAATGTACTGCTCTTCTTGTTATAGTCTGTGTTAATGTATCATATAACCTAACTACCATTGCCTAACTTCCCTGATCTTTTACAAACACAAGTAGAACTCAGTGAGGAAGAGATGCTTTAAAATCTCTGGAAAAAGCCTATATCACTCTCACGGGCTCTGCTGTTGCATTTAGTTCTTACAACTCTATGGAGTGACCACAGCTCTTGTTTTAGAGATTTACAACTATATCTGCTTTTTTTTTTTTTTTTTTTTTTTTCACATTAAAAGAAGCACTGGTTAACTAAGTAGTGTTCTTGCAAAAGGGGAATCATGGCAAAGAGGAAATAATGCATTTCAGCTGTATGTTTTTCTAGCAGTTAGGTTCAAAACCAGTATGATCAAAAAAAAATAAAACATGCTCCATGGTATTTATATTCAGTTCCTTTTTTTGCGAAATGTACAGTATGATTTTTTAAGCAAGTCTTATTTGTTACATCAAAATGCAACTTTTCTATAAAGTGAAATATTACTAAATCAAACTGAACACGTATCTCTAATATCTGCTACCAATTATTTTCATGCATTATCAAAATTAGTGCATGGGAGCTGTGATCCAAAAGATTGTTTTCCATTAGTCACTGTCAGTCACTGGATATTTGAGAAACTCACAAGCGGTACATCTCTCATTTTTGACTTGCAAATAATTAATACACTGCCAAACTTCATGGTGTTTTATTTGAACTATTAAACTGAAGGTTCTCTGTGTGTATATACCCATGAGTTTGTGCTGCATCTTTACTTGTTAAATATAATTTGTCCATTACAGTGTTCAAACCCAGGTTTGAAAACCCCACTGAATTATTGGCTTTGTGCACATAAATGCCAACTTCACACATGACAAATGAATGACATTAATACCTTTCTTCTTCTTCTGTTTATGTCAGAGAATGTGTCATTTGTACTCCAGTTGCAAGCAATGTGAAAAATCCCCTATAACTCTTTCCTTCAGCTTTAAGAGACTTTCTGAGACTTTGTAATGTATAGGTAGAGCTTAAGGCAATTTCTTTTAACAACAGGCTGAGAATGTGGAAGAAGAAGATAGACAAAGAGTGCTGAATTGTTGCTCCACTAAATTTCCTCAGAGAGGCGGCAACAAAATGGCTAGGGTAAAATGAGAGGGCATGGGGGGAAAGGAAAATGACCAATAAGGGTGAGCAGCATGTCTCTTTATTAGAGAGAAAGCAGTGCAGGAAGAAACGAAATCTGTTGTAGAAAAGTAGAGCTGGAGTACAAAACTTGATCCTAAAGAAGAAAAGGAAAAAAACTGACAAATGAAAATGGTAAACAGCATAGTCAGCCTACCAGATAATTCTAAGGTACACGAGTCAACTTTCCTGAATTAGTCCGCAGTCTACCTTTCACCAGAATTAGATCCCTACTTTTCACCAAGTGATCTTGAAAAAGATGCAATCCCATTTAGTGCCTCAACTTCCTTATCAACAAAACAAGAAGATAAAATACATGCCTCGCAGAGAGCTGAGAACACCTTTAATTTGTGATGCAGGAGTAAAGATACTAACTGCTATTATAGAATGAAAAAGTACTTTGGTTTTTATTATTTGGCATGCAGATGCCTAATAACCATAAGTCAGAAAAGTTCCATTGTATCTGGTACAATGCAAAATCCTAGAGAGAAAGAAATTCTGACATTGAAAGTAACAGATATGAAAAATCATGGGAAAAACAAAAGTGTATGTCAGCTTCACAAGAAATATCTCCATATTGTAGACCACATACATGCATATGTGTTGAAGTAGGTTTTTTGTGTGTGAGGGTGGAGAAGTGTGGTGCAAATAGCAGCTGGGTAGAATTAATATTGTCCTTTTCAATTTCAGAATTGTAATTAAACAAGTGAGAAACATAGACTGAGAGACCACAGAAATCAGAGACAATGCAAAATCTGAGGTTTCTTTCATCCAAGAACAGTTAATGTAAGATCACTACTTTTCATGAAAACAATAAATGCTTTTTATTTTATTCCAAACAGGAAAAAAATCAGGTTTCTGAAATTTGAAAGTGGTCAATAGTGACAAAAGTGGCCAAGAGAATGGAAGAGAATTTAATAACTAAGAAAACATCCATAATCTGAGAAAAATCAAAGCATGTATCAGGAATGGACACTCCTAGCCTAAAAGCAGATAAGGCTTAGAATTTACTTTCACACATATCTTTCCTTCTAATTCTTGGACAATAGTAAGATTTTCTTTATTATTCACAATGAGTTAGCTGAGCAGACCCACCAGGCACATAATAGATTTGTAAAATTATTTCCTTTCCATGCTCAGACCTGATAAGCAGATCTTAAGAGGAGAGAGCATTGAAATTTTCCTTTGCTTTCTGGCTTCTGAAAGAGTTGTAATTCATGTTTCTCAGACCTAGAGGCATAGACCTAGAGGAGGCATGAGATGAAGGACCTAGTAAAATCCTGAAGACAACGTTCTCCTTTTTCATCGAAGATGTTTCATAAGGATGTTTGACTCACAAGGGTAACAGCATTTTCAACATATATCTCAGGCGCTCTCCAAGATTTTACCTTCAGGAGGCTTTAATCCAGCAGCTAGCTTGTTTGTCTGCTGTTCATTTAGGTTCCCCTTCATAATTAGTTCTTTTGTTTTAGCACCACACAGCTTTGGCCACACTCCAAAGGTTTTTTTAAGAAAAAAATTCAATGGACTGCTATATAGCTAATTTATGCAGAAATTACTGTCAGTCTTGTGGGCAGCTACCAAGCCTCACTGTGATTTGAACTATTAACTAAGATATGATAATTTCATTTAACATTAGCAAACCATCTGGTGTCTTTATATCTTGTTGTAACACAGTGCCACTGTTTTACTCAATCCCCTCTCATTAAAGCAAGACAAAAGTCACTAAGGATAAACATATGCATAGATGATAAATTTTTCCTCTCAATTGTCTTTGTGCAACCTCTACCTCCAGAACTCATATCCTCTTTGATTATTGAAGTACAAGAGCGCTACTGAAATCTAATCTGACCTCCTGTATAATGAAGGCTATCTGTTCCATTGAGAGACCTCTCAATCAAAAGAACATGCTTGGGCTATGCTGTGTGTATCTTCCTCATAACAGCTGCCTGTGAATCCAGCCCACTCCTAGATAACTTATACCAGTGGTTAATGACTCTCACTCTTAAAAATATGCACCTTATTTCTTGCCTGAATTTGCCTAACTTCAGCTATGAAACATTGGATCTCATTATACTTTTTTCTGCTAGATTAGCCAGTCATCTACTGTCAAAAGTCTCATTCCCATTAAGGCACTTGCAAGCCATGATCAAGACACCTCTTAACCTTCTCCTCAACAGATTAAACAGACAGATTTTTAGCCTCTAACTGCAATGCTTATTTTCAGACCTACAGTCATTCTTTCACCTTTAATGAACTCTTTCCAATTTTAAGCATATTTTCAAAGTGTGATCACCAGAACAAGACATAAAAGATCATTAGTATTTCTCTTAATGCCTTACAAAAAGGCACTTCCTTCTTGATATTCAGTTATCCATATATTAGAGAATATAATATATACCATTTGAAACTATTTTATCAGTCTTGTGCTTAAGTGCTTTTTGTATTTTTTAGCATTCTCTATGAAATATTCAATTCTAGAAGCACCTTGTAATGAAATTCCACTTAAAGTCTTATTTTTTAATATTTTCTTGCATTTTCATTCTTTTTATGCAAAGTAAGATTTTGCAGAATAGAAGTATGTTTTGAAAACACACAAATGCAGAAATGCTATGTCGACCAAAAGGTATAGTATTTTATTTCCTGATAACTCCACATCATTAGGTAAAAATACCTAATTTTACCAGGAAGTTCATTATTAAAGACGGTATATATATATATATATATATGTTTTGGTTTATCTTTCATGGAATATATATGTAATTAACCTACATTCCTTTCACAGGTAGCTCTAGTGAATACCATTTACATCATTCTAATGTTCTCCTGGACATTGCTTCAGACACTGAATTAACCAAATGTGATTGTGCAGTTTTCACTTATTTTTTAATTTCAGCATGCTTTTCACTTATTTATAATCTGCAAGAACAGATGTACATCTGTAGCAGTGTCTAATGCTTAAGTTTAATTTCATTAGATAAATAATATCTATTAATAATAAAATATTAGTAGTAGTAGCAAATAATATAAATTAATTTACTACTAGATGAGATAGGAAACAACAGAAAAAATATTTCAAATAAGTTGGTTCAAAGTTGGAAGAGGTCTTAATTATTAGTTCAGTTTCATGTCATAAACACTTGCTAATCATGATCTGTTCACACAAAAAGTCCAGAAAATATATGCGTTTGATAGAATAAACCTTAATTAGATGTAAAATTTTTCAGCTGAATAAAAAAAATCCCATGTTTTCTTTTGATTTATCTTTTTCACTCACAGTGAAGGAGGAGAATTCATGAATGTGAATAAATTATGTGATTTGCTATCCTAGATCTGTTGTGTTTATGTCTAGTTTATTTCAACTGCAAATAAAAATCTTTGGATGTGAAGGATGTGAAAATGTTATTTTCATTAAATGCAAGGCCTCTGTAGTTCTTGGATATAATATATGATATAATCACAAAATATATCTAGACAAATGTAAACATAAGAATAAGGAGAGCAGAAAGGAAAAATTGTGCAGAAACATGCAGAGGAAAAAAAACGTCCACAGAAGGAGAACAATCTCTGTGCACTTAGAAAACCCACATTAGGGGTATTAAAAAAAAAAAAGTGAATAAGAAAATTTAGAATGAGAAGGAAAACTAAAAATTTAAAGCTGTTTCCTAGTATTTCAGTATCCACAGTTTGAATCTGAAACAGATCAAAATTTTCTGCCATACTAAAATTAAGGTAAATCCCTATAGTGTTTTCTGGTAATTCAATAAATACCTTGTTACTTCTTTTTTATCACAATACAAAAGTAATTTTGACTCTTCTAAAAAATTCTGATTTTAAACTTTCAATGTTGTCACTTTTAGCTGCTTCACATATTTCCTGACATGAAGAGATCTCTAATTGATTAGGTACGTCTAGCAATTTCATCAGCTTCATTTCCAATGAGTATTCTGAGGAGAATACTCAGAACATTCCCAATGCATGCTTTAAGTTAAACAGCCTGAAGCATTCTGAGATATTGGAGTTGAACGATTTTTATTTCCAAGTAGAAGCTGAAAGCCCTCTAAATTATTTATTTTTTTTTAATTAAAACTGTTTGTATGCTTTGATTGGGTACAAGGTCTATGTTCATAAGATTTAGTAGAAATTATTCAGCCTTGATATGTAAACAAATTTTTTGCTCTCTGAATTTTGTGAGAGAAACTGAGCACACAGTTTTCAATTTCTGCACCAGTTTAAAAGCTACCTTGGTCCTCAGTTTGCTGGTTGCAAATGGCAATGTGACAGCCAATGTAGGGCTTCAGCTGATAGCATAATGACCCTTGAAACTAGACTATATTAGCCAAAATTCTTCATAATTTACCAAAGATCAGGCAAATATTGTTAAACATCTCTCTGGAAGATCTCAGACACTTCTGTGCTATCCAACATAAGGAGTTAGAGAAGAAACCACCGTCTCTCCCTTCATAAATACCTATCATTAATTTAAGTCTGCTTAAATTCCTGATGGAACTAGACAATGAATATTTTCCTCTAATTGAGTATCTCAGATCACTATATTTCAAATTGAATTATCTTATAGCAGGTTAAAAGCAATAGAAAAATTGGGATAATCTGAGCTTTTTACATGGACCCAAAATTTTATTCAAAAGTTTCTCAAAATTACAAAGTCCAAAAATATTTCCTGAGTAGAGCCACTAATATCCTTAGTGCTTTTTGAGTATTAGGTATAATGCTGCTGTATTAAAACTAACTTTTAATATGACAAATCTTAATCATGTACACAGCTATAGAAGATCTGAGCAAAGCATTCAAGTTTCTTCATGTACTTCGCTGTTATAAATTCAATTCTTTAAAAGAGAATAATCAAAGGGCTTTTTCTATGAGAGATTTTTCATTTGATTCCTTTGTTATCTTTTTAATTAAAAAAAAATCACTTGTTTTTGACAGCATCAGGAATCATACCAACTGCCCCTCAGTAAGGTACAAAAACTTTTCCCTCAAAAATCAGGATATAACATCTTCTCAAACAGAATATGGAACTTACCTTGAAAAAAGTCATGGTTGCTCCATCTTCAACTGCCCCATACTCTATCTTTGTCTGTTTGGCCAAATCATCAGCAGAATCAATAGGGGACTCCATACGTTCCACTGTCAGAAAGGCGGCTAGGTTAGCAGTGTACGAGGAAATGATGATAAGTGTGAAAAACCACCAAATGCCTCCCACTATCCTGGTGGAGAGGGCCTTAGGCATGAGCTCAGAACCTAACGAAAACCAGGGGAGAAAGGTGAAACGAATGCACAGAAAACAATTAATAAGCGTTCAGCACTTTTTGCCACAGTGGGGAGATGGAATCACTGTGCAAAAAAAGTCTTTAAGCTACAGGTTTACATTTACTGCTTATACAAACAGACACAACTGAAATGCAAAATAACTGGTTAAACTCATAAAGACAGTTCTTTTTGGAGAATCAAAATATAGTAATGGGAGATTCTAGGATCAGTGCCATTTTAAAATTTCTTAACATATATATACAAATACCAATACAAAGAAAGCAGTTACTTCAAACTTGCTTTCCAGAAAAACTAAGCAATTGATGAAGGCATCAGATGTGAAAGAAAGGATTTCATATCTGAAAAGCAAAATCTTGAATCTATTAAAAATATGCTTTTGAGATTGATCATTTGCATTGCTGTGAAGGATAGTTTATTAAATTTTTAGATATTAAAAAAAAATAGCATCTCCCATCTCTATGTTTAGCCCCACAATTTCATATAAATATAGGTGACTATGCTACACACTTCAATTGACTAGAATAACAATAAAAATATTAGACTTCTATGCATAAACTAGATAGATTATAATGCATTGCTGGAGTTGCCTGCTCATGGCACTGAAGAATGGAGGAGGGACAGAAACTGTATAGTAATTTGCATAATTTTTAATGCTAATTTAGAGCCTAATGAGACAAATTGAAGCACATAAACTCCTCTTGTGTCTAATTACTAAAAATAGGAATTAATTAAATCACTGTAATATACAATTACAAATATTTATTATAAATGAGCATGTATGGAATTTTTTTTCCATAATGTTATAATTGAATGAAATGAAATTTCTAATGATGTCAAATAAACAATTTCTAGCTCCATTTTAAGAACATTATGTAATATCTTTTAGAAGTATCTGGAAGCTTGTTTTCAAGGAAAGAGTTTCACAGTATCCACTATACCATTGTACCGAAACAACCCCTTTTTGTTAATTGGTTACTATGTTTGCTCTGAAATCTCCCGGGTAAAATGGAATGAAGGCAAGATGGACTATTTTATTCCTGTTAAATTTTAGTGCTTATATTGAATTAGTTAAGGAACTGGTCCAGCAAGGTAACACATCTTCATATAGGTGAAAGATTATGTCAAACTTCCAAACTCAATGCAGAAAAAAAAATAAAAGAACAGGACTGGGGAGGGAGGGAGGAAGAAAACAAAAGAAAAGGAAAAAAAGAAGTGGTATCAAAACTGGACTACTGTATTCAAAAACAGCCCATCTTACCCTGCAGTTCATCTTACCCTTGCTGTTTCAAACAAAAAAGGCTGACAGACTTGGACATGACAGCCAACTCCAGCGCCAGACTCTGCCTAGAATTCTGCAAGGGAAAAAGTAGAAAAGTACCTGTCTGATGTAGTTGCTCCTAGGCCCTGTTAGTCAGACACTTAGACACCATAACACTAAGAGATTTCCCAACAAGCCCACTATTATGAACATTTTTAAATTGTTCTCATTTCATTTTAAAAACCAACACCAGTAAAGTCATATAGGACTGGAAAGAAAAGAAGAGTGGAGACATTCGCCACAGTTACCCCAGTTACCACAAGTTCATACCTTACCAAGGACTGAAACCAAGTGCCACCTGGGCCCATGAAACAGAGCCTGGTCAGGGGCTGACTGTCATGTACCCAAGGTAACGTCATGTCCAGCACTATATCCCACAGTTTCCTGGGAGCGAGAGGTGCCAGCAAGACATGTATGAGTTTCCTCTATCATGTATCCTGCAGCACTAAGCAAATCTTTTGCAAAGAAGCAGCACTTAATATGAGTATGGGCCAAGCATGTCTATATTGTTTCTAGTGGAAAGTTACTGCTATTAGGTGAAGCCTACTTTTAGATGACTTTAGGTTTTTGAGAATTTTTTTGAAGCAATCTTCAAAATCAAGACTGATACTGCATCCTCAAAATGATGCCTTTAAGGTTTATTAAAGAATGAACTAAGTAAAGGTAAAATAATATAAGGCAAGGACAAAGGGTCAGCCTTAATTCTGAAAAACTAGTTTTCCTTCAAGGAAAACTATTATCTTCCAAAGATATCTTTTTCAATGAAGGTTGGGGCTTTTTTCTTATTTTGATTCTCAAAAACAGTGTTTAGATGTCACCAACAAAATGTCTTTTTCTTGCAAAAAGATGGTGTGAACATCTAAATTGCTTTTCCTTTCTTCAGAAATATGAAGAAGCATACAGCCATATAGGAAATAAAATTCAGAATTGATAGAGATTCCAACAATCTTGAGAACTGTGAATGGAATTCAAAGTATCTTCCTTCATTCAGCATCCCTTTTTTTGATAGCTTGCTTAAAAGCAATCATTATCTTACAAACATGTATTTGGCAATTGTGCCTCAACTATATAATTTCTTGAAATGTATACTGACAACCTAGTTGATGGTAAACACTTAGGCAACTATAGATATATTTTTATTTCTGATTTGAAATCCTGATTTATTTTCACCCATTAATTCATGTTTCTTTGTGCACAATACTCTTTTTGCTGAGGAATTAGAGACTTTTTAAGCCTACCAACTTGATATATGGCAGAATATTTACTGTAGTTACAGGAAAGCTTCATGAAATTTGATGAGTTAAAACCAGGATTTATTTATAGCTGGTGTACTTGTAATGGGAAGTTTTAAAAAATGATTGCTCAGGTATATCCATTAAAACAAGTCTACCAATAGGCACTTTTTCCTGCCAACATTTTCTGTGATTTTTCTAGGGGGGATATGCAATGGCTAGTTTTCCAGAAAGAAAAGTCATTCCTTTTAATGGCTCTTTAACAAGACTAACAGTCTTTTGTATTGCACTGTACTGCCCAGTGAAATGTCAGATCTATGCTATTCAAATGTGTCTGATATTATATGACTGTGTTCAAATCCTTATGGAAAAGGGTAATAAAATGGTGTTATATTTTTATGGATCTATATATTTGGTATGCTTTCAAAATAAGAGGAATATAGCAAGGAAATTACAGATTTTTAAAAATGTGCTTAAGCATTTTACTGAGACAGTCATAGTTAAAGCTGGTAGTATAACCGACTACCACTGCTGCCAATTTTATTGTCAGCAATGGCATCAGTTTCTCAGTGCATGGATTGTTGAATATGGACTTTTTATCTAAAACTCTAAGACTGGTCATTTCGATTTTAAAAATATAAAATATGGATGGACAGGATTGAATCTCCTATATTATTATATTTTACAGGTTCCAGCTACTAGATAAAATCTTTCTGTGATTGAAAGGTTTCTAGACTAAAATTAAACAAATTATAGATTTTTACATTATGGTCTTATTTGACAAAGACATATTCTTTTTTAAGCTGTTTAAATGGAGGTTTTTTGGTAATGGACAGATTAGTTTATTTAGTTATTCAGTAAGGGTTTCCTGTTTAGGAAATAAAGTATGTGACTATGCTTTACTTTTTCAAGTCTTAAATTTTTATCAGTCTTCAGACTAATTCCCAAGGTGTTGGGAATGCCTGCATAATCATAAAAAGCTGGTTTATGGCTACATGCAAAGAGGCACCCATGCAAGTGACTTGGGCGAGAGAGCTGTTACCCCCAGCAAAAAGTGGGACATGGTGCCCAAGAGAAAGAGCAGACTGAGTCGTATACCTTGCTGCATGAGAGCTCCAACTCCAAACCAGAAACTATTTAGCAAGGTAAAATTGTTTTCCACCACGTCTGAATCAGGATTGCAAGGATGTGGATTATACCACTCATAGGGACTAAACCTGTGGTATTGGCAGAAAAAAAAGAACAGATTTAAAATGCAGCCATCACAAAGTCTATCCAGCAAATCTGCTGCAAAAGAAAAAGAAAAACAAGAGAGGTTATAAAGAAAACAGTGATTGAAAGTTTTTACAGTGTGATTGCATTATACTTAACAGCAATATTAAAAGAAAAAACAATCTTGAAGATTAACATTCGTAACTGTAGCTGATACTAATACAGTTGGGTACAGATTGGCTCTGAAAGGCTCCAAATGCCACCTGAAAACATCAAAGCACTTATTCTTCCATTGACAGGAGTAGAATTACAGACAATTGGTCCCATTTAGGATTAGGTTTTTGCAACCACTGTGTCAGTATTTTGCATCTTGAAAGAAAATTAATATGTGTTAAATCACAGAAATTAACTAGAAAAAAAATACATCAGGTAAAATTTTTTTCTCATCAAAATTAAAAATAATGAATATAACAAAAAAAAAATAATTAGCAGTAAAAGTGGCATTGTTAATCATCAAACAAGGGCAATAAACACTACAATTCACAGAAAAAAAAAAAAACAACACTATAGCAAATTAAAGGAATTGCATCCTGTCCTGTGAGGTGCACAGTAGCATCCCTGGAAAGGTTTTCCAAAAGAAGCTGGGGACACTCAAGCACCTTGCAGGGCCAGGCTCTGAGAGTAAAAAAACAAACAAAGAAACAAAAAAAGACAAATTATTTATCTCAAAAATAGATAGATCAGAGATAGTAGAAAGATGCCTGAGTCTGGCAATAGATTACAAGCAGATTATATACAATCAATTTATTTAAATTCATGGCTTTGCAATTGCTGTGTATTATGACGGGTTTATATCTAAACGCTTTTATCAATTGTAGCTAAAACAAGCAAACATGTCTAGATAAATTATTCTTTGTTACAATTCCTTTTGTAAAAAAAGTTCTCTTTTCTTCATGATACCTTTGCAGAACTTTAAATTTTAATTCCAATGTGCAGGATTATTGTAATCATTTAAAAGATTTAATCACCATGCCTGGACTTAGAGGCACATTGTTGAGAGGGGCTTTTATTTTATGCTTAAATCATCAAACCTTTGATAATGAATACAAGTTAATGCATGGGCATAATACATTTGAGTGAAAAAAATGAAAATCACTGCAACACAGTAGAATGAAGCTAGCACAAGACACCAGCACAATAATCCAAGTATTACAGATTTTAATTATTAAATCAATATTAACATATATTCATAATTTCTCAAATCATTAAAGCCACTCTGTTAAAAACCCTTGGATGGGCAGCCTTTATGAAAGAATTGTTTTAATGTATCTTATAATCAAAGCTATCTGAATAATTCATCTGTCACTTTGAAAAATTGAATTTTCTTCACAATAATATTTCAAACATATTATAATACAGAAAATCAAATGTTCCACTTTGAAGCTCCTAATGCAATGTTAAAACACCTCTTGTTTTAAGTGTCTACTTGAAAAAGAACTGCTTCATTTGGATCACCAAAGTAATACTGATATGCTGTTCAAAAATGTTGATTGGGTTGTAATTAAACATTGTGACCTGTATTCGTCTATTACTTTACAATAAAACTAGATCAGAAGTTTACTGTCTCATTAAAAATCTAAGTATCTTTCATGTCACGTTGTCAATCCAACAGAACCTGGAAACAGAAGGTTTTTCTACTCTTTTGCTGAGACATATTTGAAGATTGAATTAGAAAACACCTTTTGCTTATGAGGAAAATGTTTGCTAGATAAATCAAACACATTTTTTATTTAAATATATATTCAAACATTATTATTAGTGATTGTGACATTACTGAACAATCTAAAGCATAACTTGGTAGTTTTGCATTTTTGTTCTGATGGCTAATCTTATTTAATTATTTTTACATTATTTTGAAACGCAGAAAAATTGTAAAAAAAGGAGGAAACAACCTACAAGACATACAAGAAGACTTTAGGAAAACTAAACAATGCCGTCTGAGTCTATAGTTTTAGAATTCTCTACTTATAAAGTAAGGAAAATTAATACTGGCTAATTATGGATAAATATTATTCCCCCTTATTTTAAGGATGAACTGTGATATTAGATTGTCTAATGTAAAAATCTTAAGGTATGGATCCTTTAATCAATTTTTTGTATGTACTACATATGTGTATAAGCTTCATGCTGTTTAGCCTATTGCAATAAATATTCATAAATCACAGAGTTACAGGTTCACCAAGCAGGTTTTATAAGCCAGGATCCTGCTCAGGGCAATGTCCATTACTTCACAACAAGGGATTGTTCAGTCAGGTCTCAAAAACGCTCAAAGACAAGAATTTCACAACTTCTTGGGAAAATATTCCAATGTTTATTTACTATAATGATGACTTACTTTTCTTTAAGTTAGGCTAGAACCTCCCGTGTTTCCAAATATAAAGAACATGATCTTTTTTGATCAGTTTCTCTTATTAGAAAGTGACTGTTTGGAAAATGCCTTCTGCCTGATGCCAGAACTTCTCACAGCATTTAAATATGGTATAATAAATGATATTACCAGAATAATCACTTTCCTTGATTAATGGACTACACTCCTACTCATTTAAATGCAGAAGAGTAGCTCAATCAAGAAAAAGCACAAAGCAAATATAGAACTTCAGTGGACAGATGCAACTTTGAAGATTGATTTTTCTGACCACTGATAACAGGTACTCTTCCCATTTATCCATTTCTACTAGTATTTATTCTAACATTTCAGATACAGTCTCAATCTCTAACACCTTCAGGTGTCTGAAATACTCTACAAGACCTGAGTTCCAGTTTTCCTAATTGCTGCTACTCACTGAAAAGGTATAAGTACTCTCCAGAAATTATTGCCTAGTGCAAATAATGTTTAAAAGTCAGTTATCTTAGCAATCCACAAGAAGGAAAGATTTGTGTTAAATTTAATTCCACTTTAGGAATATACTATGATATTAGAAATTAAAATTAGTATGCTCAATGATCACACAGACCTACTTCAGAACTGCAAATTATTTGAGACAGACTATAATTTATTATACTCTATATTCACACAGCATTTGAAATACCAGTGTAGAGGCCCAGAAGGCAAGGGATCTTATGTGTGTCTCAAAGACCTCTAGCTAAATAGCCATGGACTCAACCAAGGGTTACTGGTAAGAGTATGTTGTGGTAAAGAACGTGATGTGACTGGAGAAAGGGTACCTTGGAGACATGGCAGCATTTTCTGGGACAAATGTCCTTGTTCAGGCTCCTGGAAATAAGCACAACATGGTACAGTTCAAGAACAGGACAGAGGTCAAAAAGTAGGCATGGACTATTGACCAAAGATTGACCAACACCCTCAAACCTATTTTCAGAAAGGTCTGGAAGAAAAATCTGCACCTGATAACTTAATTGTGCGGAAAGTAAGAAACTTCTCTACAGAGTGGGGAAACAGCTATAAAAAGCTATGTCCATGAACCCTAGATGATGCCCACAGGATTCTGGGCACCCTACCAGCTGGATTACTGCTGGAGCCAGGATGGTGATCTTTCTTGGCTCCTTATTTGATTTCAGAACCTGTCATAATATTAACTGTGATCCACTGCTAGCATTTCTCCTTCTCTTTTTATTTAGGAGTTTGATTTTGTGCACTCCTGGCACAGGGAGTCCTGTGATGATGTTACAAGATTCTGTTAATTCTTGAGCAGTAGGCACCCACTATTCCCAGTTTCTAGTTTGACACAAACCCAGGAAGAGACATGACTTGTTCTGGATATACTAGAACAGTTTCTACAGTTTTGGTCTGTAAAATAAAAACACAGTCTGACAGAGAGGGACTCAATTTAGATGACCTTAGATGTGATTGTAGATACAGGGTTTTGGACACCCACTACACTCAGAGCAGTACATCCTGTCACACGCTGTTGCTTTCAGTTGATTTGACAAAAAGGTGTGGTCTTGCATGTTCTATATAAATCAACTCAATTCAAAGCTGCTGAGAATGTGTAAAGGGTACCCTCCACCAATTTCAATAGCTCTCAAATCAAAATGTGTCAGTTTATCTCTGATGAGAGTATGAAGATAGTATTATGTTTTGAATGCAAATTAATAACTGGAGATAAAGACATTTTTCATTTAAGCTGTATCTTCTGAAGAGCAATGCAACTTGTTAAAAAGAGCAGAAAACCCAAAACTGCAATTAAGAGAGAAAATGGACTAGTGGAGTAATATTTGTAATTGCATTTTCATTATACCAAAACACAGCTGCCTAGTAATATTACACAGAACTGAATTTAAGTCAGTAGGGATAACCCTTGTGGGATAAAGATGGCTTGGACCCTTTATATAGTACATATCGGCTATTCTAGTTGTGTGTGTTGTTTCCAGATATTTGCAAAACAGATATCAGCTACTGTCATTCAATCATATTCAGCGTGCTACTTGTTGAATTCTTATAGAAAACTTTTCCATAGTGTTTAAACCAGCCTTTTTCTTTATCTTTTTTTCTTTTCCTAATTATTTTATTTTTATTTGTTATTTTACTTCTTTTCCCTCAGTATCAGAAAAGCAAAACACAATGGATTTTAAAAACACAAGTTGGTACTGAATATTTAGCCAAAAATGAGAGTTATAAGTTACCATTATAGTGCCTGGACTTCAATTCTTATTTAAAAATCCATACCGACAAAATTTTTCATCCTTATCTCTTGACATGATACTACTTTCTGTTCTGACCCAAGTAGGACCTACATAACTATGGAAAGGCTAAGAAAAGTCTGTGTTCTACAAGATAGTTTGAAATTACAATAAAATTAATTCTTGATCTGATGCAGTTAGACAGAATACTTCCCTGTGCTCATGGAAATATGAATATAGGCAAGGGAAAAAAAATACGATTGCAAAGAAGTATGATGCAAGTATAACTAAGGGACTAATTAGATTACAATAATTTCACAATTATAAGCCGCACCTGATTATAAGCCACATTTTCAGGTGTCAGCAACTTTTCGTCCTTTGTCCATATATAAACCACACCTGATCATAAGCCACATGTTACAATACAGAGTGTGATAAAAGGTATCTATTCTATCACCATCTGTTGAGGGTGGGGGCTGGCCATCCATTGAAACCAGGCTGGGCATTGTTCTTTATCTTTTCACAACCCATCCTTCTTCCAGCAAATCATTTTCTGCTAATGGCCCATTGAGTCCCACTGTGGGACTGATAAAATTACTTCATCCCATTGGAAGTTGCTCCAACCAGGGGAAAGAGCCCAACATTACTTACCAAAATAAAAACAGAGGTTTTGGGACACTAAGG
>PYHW01010334.1:2767451-2803405 GCA_013186435.1 Turdus rufiventris
AACCTCCCCCGCCCCCCGTGCTGCCTGCAGGGAGCCAGCTCCACCCGTGGCACAACAGAGTAACAATTTGTAACAATCGCTAAATGCAGGCTTTTACTGGCAGGTTGTTCGACTCGGCACCTCGGTTTCCACTTCAGGGGTTGGAAATATAAGAAAATTACTCACATATTAGCCGCCCCTGAATGTAAGCCGCATTTCCGGTGTGGGAGCAAAATTTTCATTAAAATGGTGCGGCTTATATTCGTGAAACTACTGTAATTCACTCTTCATTCTATCTTCAAAAGTAGCATCCATCTAAGACTAACTGTTACAACACCTGATGTAATTCATAATAACTTAAAAAGTTTATCCATTTTTCACAGTAAAGAAAACTATATTTATACCAGAAATAGTTAAGACTACCAGATTTCTACTATTTTTCCAGTTAAACATAACCAGGGAAAAGAAAATTGAAGAGTAAATGGAATTAACTGTTTCAGTACCCTCTTCTGATAACTGTTAATTCATGTAAAAAAAGGAAAAAAATATACATTTTGCACATAAAATTTACAGCTAATAGTGTTATCTCAGCAGTCAAACATGCTAGGGAATGCTATAGACCTGAAGACTACAACATAGCACTATTATTATTGTCTCACCGGGGTTCTGAGGTTCCAACAGGGAAACATCTGCCTGATGGAGATATAAAAACTTAATCAATGCTTGTAGGAGTCCAAAAAAGCTATCACCAAATACTCTACATATTCCTGCAACTGACTCTATATAAAAAACTCTGCACTATGTCTCAGCTTTGGTATGTGTTAATGAACTGGTTTCCCTTAGGGTAGTATACCCACTTACAGAAGTCTACTGCACTCCCCATATGAGGTGAGGAGTGATTTACAATGAATCAAGGTTGACCTTTCTAATAAGACCTTATATATACTCACTCCTGCCTGGTACCAATCAATGAGGTAAATTTACTGTTGACAGCCATCTTAGTTTGGCATATTAGAATTTATTCTTGGACATTCCAGGAGTTTTTCTCCAAGCAGGATAAGATAAACAATACTGTAATGAAAATATTAATGGACATGTCAATATTATTGCATGTTAGAACACCATCTCTCTCCATCTGGACAATGATACTCTTTTTGGTATTGACTGTTGAATATTGTTTGAGTGATGATCATCTAGCATAAACTAGGAGATTTATAGTAACAGGGTCCATGAGGGCAACCCCATCTGATATGGACTAGCTCTGAAAACTTTATTAAACAAAACTCTTCTCTATTCATTGTTTCCTTTACAAAATTACAGTAATTTCACGACTGTAAGGTGCACCCTTTTGACTAAAATTTTGGTCCGAACCCGGAAGTGCGCCTTATAGTCCGGTGCGCCTTATATAATGTACGAAGTTTGGAAATTTGTGAACCCGGAAGTGCGATCTGCGAGCTGAGCTGGGACCCGTGGGAGCTGCAGCCGTGCGGGGAGAGTCGGGAACCGCGGGAGCTACTGCCTCCGGGCAGGGGAAATTGGGAACCGGCGCGGCTGCTGGGTGGGGAGAGGCCGGACGCAGCGCGGCTGCCAGCTGCAGGGAAGCAGGAGGAAGTGGCGTGGCCACCAGCCACAAGGAAGCTGTGAGAAGTGCCGCCGCCGCTGGCCAGGGGGAAGCTACGACGCAGCGCGGCCACACGGTGGGAGCTGGGAGCCGTGCCAGCCGGCGCTGGGGGTGGGCGGGAGTGCCAGAGCCCGCTGCACAGGGAGGGCACCTGGGACTGCGTTTAAAGGCTACACCAGTCTGTGAAAAATGTTTGCAAATTGAGCACCTGCCAGTAATTCACTACTTTGTTGCACACCGTGCGGCTCCTCGCTGCAAAAAAAAAGTGCGCCTTATAGTCTGGTGTGCCTTATATTATCTACAAAGTTGCGAAATTTGCCGCCTCCCGGGGGGTGCACCCTATAGTCCAGTGCGCCTTATGGTCATGAAATTACTGTACTATTATAGTATAGTCAAAAGACAGGCATATAATATTCAGGCATTCCTCCCAAAAAAGCAGTGTCTCATTCCAAAGTTTGTTTTAGTAAAATGGATAGAGAAATTTTGTAGAGACAGATCTCATCATCAGGCCACATTCAAAGGAAATCCTCGATGTCTACAAAATGTCACATCTATCTTCAAAGAAGGTGAGGGAGGGAGATCAACAGAATTCCAGACCACTAAATCCCACCTCAGTCTCTGGGAAGATAATGGTGAAGGTCTTCCTTGAAACCACTACCAAATAGAAAAGACTAAGATGTTTCAGAACAGCAAAATTAGGTTTATAAGGACAATCATATCTAACCAGCTCAAGTATTTTCAGTGATAGAAAGATTAACTCTGTGGTTAAAGAAAGCAGGATACGTGAACTTGATTTTAATGACTGTTTATCAGAGTGGCCTATAGCAACTCTATGGCCAAATTGGGAAGGTAATGTCTGGATATCAGTAGATGAAGATGAAGAAAAAGTTCCCTCTATTTCCATTCTTGGAGAGAAGTGGAAATACTTCAAAATTTAGCTGACAGCTAAATGTAATGGACAGTATTTCTCATTGGGCTGATATAGGAGCCAAAGCTGTCAAAAACCTTCATTAGCAACCTGGATAGTGGAATGGAATGTGCACCTCAGCAACTTTCAGCCTGAGTGTCAAGAAAAGTGATTGTTCCTGCCCATTGGACAGTCATGAGGCTACATCTGCAGTACTGTGTCCAGTTTTGGGCCACATGTGGCATAAAAATAAAGTTTTAGAGTCCAGCAAAATGAGAGATCTGCAGAAATAATAACAGGATAATATCTACTTTCTATGTTCAGCTTCCTGAAGTGTAGATGGACTCATATCCTTCCTGAAGATATAGAAAAGATAAAAGGCAGAAAAATGAGTTCTCTCTGGACATGAAAATTTTTCACAGTGAGAAAGCTTAAGCACTGAAATACATTACAGAGAAGTTGTGCCATTTCCATCTTTGGTGATCTCAAAAAATTGACTTGGGCATAGCACTGGGAAACTTTCAAAGTCCCTCCTGCTTCCAGTGTTGGGGATTCATATGGATAACAACGAAGTGTCTCTTCCAACTCAGTCTATTCTTTAAATCTATCCTATTTTCTAGGTGAAATACATTTACACAGGAGGACACAACCTAGGTGAGCAGCCTTTGGTATTGCTCTAGAGGGACTAAAAGTTGCTATTCAACTTGTCTGAAGGAGTCAATACATATATTGTCCTTGTGTACAAGGGTGTAGAATATATGCAATATGTGCATATTCTAGTTTTAAGCATGAGCAGTAAATATGGGCTTTGTGATGGAACAGACATAGCCAAGAAAACTGTAAGAGCCTGGCTTCTTTGACATGTTTCACCCACAAAATATTAAAAGATTTACAGCTTTTATTTTCCAGAAGCTTGATGTATTTCCAATGGATCTGGCAATATTTTTAAGGTTTTTAATATGGGATTGTTATGCATCTGAAGGCAGGCATCTTAGAAACCAGGAACACACAATAATTAGTTATTGTATAGAAATATGCAATAATCAGTATCTAAATATATATAAGAATATTTATTGCTTAGCACATGTAAATTCTTATAAAAATTTAAATTTACTAAGAGAGATTTTTGCAAGTTTATATATGAGAAACTAATCTTTTATTTTGTGTGTATGAGAGGGAAAAATGAAGCTTATTGTTCATTCAACCAGACAATTATTGCTAGTACTTATCTACATAGAAACTAATCTCTTAGGACCACTGTTCTGTTTTGAGCAAAACAGGTAATGTGCAAGATAAAAACCATACTTATGCTGAAAACACTCAAGTTTGTAACATCTGAGTTTGTAAAGGTATAAAGTATGGTCTCAGTAATAAGTATTAGGCCCATTCACAGATTATCCAATAACCTAAGTGTATCTGTCAGCAATTTGAATCAAAGAAGTCCTTTCTTCCTCTATTTCAAAGCATTTTCAGTATTAGCCTTTAATGTCTACTAAATAAACAGTCCCAAAGATGAAATTATTTCTTGCTTCAGACTATTTATCCTGTATTTTTTTTACTTTTTTATTTTGAATTCTATTTATTTTCAGTAGCCTCTAACAAGCAACCACTTTCCCACTCAGAATTCTGAAGCAAGATAATGATTTTTTTAGAAGGTATGAAGGCAATAAAACACAGCATTTCAATCTGTGTCACAGCAAGCAGATACTAAACATCCCAAGGCAGCTTTTACTTAGGCTAAATGAGTTGTGTTGTCAGTGTGCATTGCAAGCAGTCTAGCAATAGCTACAGGTCCTGATACAGTTTTCCCTTCTGAGTAGTAATTATTGCAATGTAAGGCATACTTGCCCAGTATACCTGACTTGGTTTTCATTTATCGGCTGTACAGAGACTTTGTTTCCAGATGTGAAATCAAGAATACAGACCCCAGTCAAAGAAAAATAAGTAATCATTTCTTAATGCCAGCCTGGTCACTACAGTCATTTGTATGTTCTCCTTTTGTCTGTCCAATGCACTGTAAGGTCAAATCTATCTCTTTAAACTACCTTCACTAAATTTAAGCTAACATATATCATAAGGATCATTTAAGAATATTCGTAGTTATATTAGTATTGGCTGCAGAGGATAACTTAAGAAACAAACAAACATTTTTTTTTAAAGTCTAATTGTATGCCCTTATTCTTACTGTGGAAGACATGATGTGAATTTTGCCATTGATATCAACAGCTCATTTAACTTTTCATGCAGCTGTATTTTCAGATGCGGTATTTTTATGATCTTGCTTTAATACTTTGGGAGGGTTAATCTTCTTGCTGTGAGCATGCAATGCTCTGTGCATTGAATGATACTGTGTATAAATGTAAAATCAATAAGCCACTGATACAGCATAGATATCAAATAAAGATATTCTGTCTGAATCTAGGTTCATTCAAAATGTGTCTTAGTAAAAAATATGCAAAAATTCTCTGAATACCTCAGAGATTTATGAAAAATCATGAAACGTGCTTAAACTAGTTTCTTTCATATATTTGTTTTACAAGCATGAAAATTTTGTTTGCTTTCAATCCATTATATTGAAATAAACTTGTTCTATTTTCATTTTGTGTTCAGAATAGCCCAAATTCACCAAGTTTACATTTAAAGAAACAATCACAACATGAAACAAGGCAGCTTTCTTATGACCTGCTGATTTAGTTTTCCATCCATATTCACCACTAAAATAAGAGAAAAAAATTCCCATCAGAAAAAACTGCTCAATGATCAAAGAAGCAAGTAGCTTCTTTACAACAAGAACTATCTTTCTGTTTATATTGTACTTTCTTGCAAATAATTCCTGCTGGGCTCTGGGCTATAGGGGGCTGTAAACTAATTACGACATGCAAAGAGATTTTTCCTGTCATATCTAGCTGCAGGAAAACACCTCGTAATTCACTACTCTACAAGGGGAAAACAGACTACAGTGGTACCTATTCTATTTCCTTGAAAACAATGCTGTCTGCTTTTTTTCAAACACCGTAATCTTCTAAGCCAGTTAATACTATGTCTTTGCTTCAAAAAAAACCACGTTTTGGGCTGGTTTTGTCCTTTCAGGTTTTCCTAGTAGTGTGTATTAAGCAATAATGAAAATCCCAAATCAAATTACAATATTCTTATGATTTAAGAAATCATCTTACAAGTATATGATTKTTATATTAGCAATCTCTCCAACATTTCTTGAACATCCTTTCCCTCTTTCCTTCCTGATATAAAATTTAAAATAATTATAGTCAATTTCTTAAGTATATGAACTGGTATTAACATACTCCACTAAGAATGAATTATAAACCAGGTATTTTTCTGTAATTAAGAAAGTGAGCTGTTTTCAAAAAGTGAGTTGTTTCAGAAATACAAAAAGGGTATTATTTTATCTTCCTAATGCTTATAGAATCCTTTCAAGCTCTCTTTTCAAAAGATTATAACTGAGACATAAATGTCATTACATAATGAGCATTATTATTTTATTGTAGCAGTAATGATAGACTAATTTGGGGTAGAAGACTTAACTATAATATAAAAATTCAGTAATTAAAAAAAATTCAGCCATTCTTTTGTTTCAAAATTGCATACCTTTGTATGTCAGGCAGCAGTCTTACAGTGTAAAAATCAGTCTAATCCTCTTTATAACAAATAATAATTAATAAACAATGTTTTTTTAATATTAATTTAAATTTCTTTCTTAAGAATCACTCATTTTATAATTGATGTGGAGGCTAAATATCCTGAACAGTAATGGCTGAACAGAATGGTAGCAGTTACTTACACTTGTGTTTCATCAGATTTTATTAAGGTAGCATTTACACATACAAAGTACCTCTCTATATAAAACCACATGGATAGATGTTTAGAGTAATTTGCTGAACACTTGGAGGCTATTGAGGGATGCTGTGTCCATGAAAATTATTATAATTTGATTCATATAAATTACCCCCAGAAAAGTGAGTTTCAGTATAGGGAGATATGATATTCTGTAGCAAACAGCATTACATTATTATATTCTTTGGGGATAAAATAATCCAAGCTTTCTATTCCTAATAAGACAATTGGTTACTTTCCAGTTACATTTAGAATTATATTAGCTAGTTCCACCAAGTCAAAAGCTTGATTCTTTCCCTGACAACAATGACATTTCTCCTGTACTCCTTGAGTACATTTCACGAATTTACATTGAAAGTTTTCTGGTCTATTTTATTTTTACAGAATTCTCTAAGTTTTTTTAATCAACAAATAAAATGATAAAATACTACATGATGTGATATAATTCTAAATGTATTTCTAAGAGTGTAGAAAGAGAAGACCATGCAGCTTCAGTGAACATTTGTACTGCTAAGCTGAATCTCAAATTATTTTCAGCTTTATTCATCACTAATTGTCTTCTGAGGTTTGAATAAATGATTCTGAGAGAGGACAGTACAGAAACTACCGTTAGCAAAATAAATACTAAGGACAATTGCATGGCTGTGATGTACTGCAACAATAAGCATAAATTTACAGCCTATATAGGAAATTATTTGCCTACGAGGCTTATGAAAATATCATGCCCTAATGCGGAAATAAAAAATAAAGAGAGAGGGATATTTCACTGACAATTGGGAACAGGGAGATAGGAGTAGGGAGAGAGATATTCACATCCACTTAAAATCTTAAAAATGCATTCCAAAGGGTAAACTGATTCTTTAAATATATAAGGCAATTCTTTTTGAAGAAACATAAGAACTGATTTTGAGGTTAATTTTCCAAATGCTTTGAGGTCAATGGAAGATAGCTGTAGTTCATTCCATAGAGCCTGGATTCAATCATTCCCTGTACAATGCCTACCCTGGGAACAGTAATAGTGGGCATCTTAATACTGGTAAGAGATCCCAGAGGGTCTTCTCTGCCATGTATAATGGAATAGTAACAAGGAAATTTAAGTTGACCCTGTAAACTGCTCTGTCCTCCTTAGGTTTTAGATCAGCTGCCACGTGTACAGAGTATTCAGACTTAACCACCACTATACCTATGGAAAAAAACCACAGTCCTTGAGGCCTCAAGAAAAAGCCATCTGACAATAGGATTGTAAAAAAATCAGGATACTTGAATAGAAATCACACATACAGCCATCACCTACACATATACACAAATGTAGATATAAATATACAAGAATATATTGCATATGAACTAAATCTACTGCCTGCCAGAAACACATTTCAATTGCTACCTGGACAAATGTTTCCTAAGCTGGTTCAGGAAAATAACTTGGCAAATGCCCAGTGCACAATTTAAATTCTGTTACGACAAAAGGAGTATATATTGTCTCAAAACCTAGACCCTATTTTAGAGCTCCAATACTTCAGCTGAAAGTTTATTTTCTACCACATGCAATGAACACAGTGAGAAATATTCAAAGTTGAACAGGAAAAACTACTAATATAAACATAGTTAATCTACAATTATAATTCAAAAGTATTGACTGGAAGTAAACAGAAAGAAAACCTAAAAGAGTTTTCAAATAGACTCAGCAAATGAACATTGATAAGTTATAAAAGATTTTATATTCTCTTCTCAAACACAACCCTGTATTTGGACTCTGTACCTTAGTTCTATGAGTCCTTTGAAAACGGATGAAATTGTAAAGTTCTAGAAATACCAAAATTTTGTTTGGAAGGGGCAGTATAGCAGAGCAAAATAGTACCTTTCTAGAAGTTTGAGTATTGAGCTTTGCCACATGTTGCACAATGAATAAGTTTTCTTTATATTTTAAATTGTTTTGTTGGAAATAAATGAAAATGTAAAATATCTTCCAAGAAACCATGCTTTCTGTTTTAAATTGATCCCTTTTATTTTTATTTCATGACAGGCTACTAATTCAGGCAAGAAAGAGTCTGATCTCTTATTTATTGCTTCTTTGCTCTTGATCTCTTGATGAGAGTGCAAATGAAAAGTGTAAAAAGGTCACATACTACTATTGTTAGGTGGGTCACAGGGGCACTAGGTGTCAGAAATAGGAGAATCAGTTACTGGCAGGCTGAACTTCCTTCTTGAATTCTATCAGCTGCATCAGAACTTCCTTCATTCTGTCTACAACACTTACTGTAAATATGTTAAAATTTTATTAGGGAGCCCTGTCTCATACTCATTTTTACCCATTGAAGACCTCTACTTTTTTTGTTTGGTTGGTTGGTTAGTTGTTGCTGTGGTTGTTGTTGTTTCTTGGGGGGGGTTTGTTGCTGGAATTATTTTTCTTTGTCTAATTTTTAAATTTTATGGAATAAAGAAACTAATGCTGACGAAAAATGGTATACTGCTATCTAAATGGAAGTTAAACAATACTTGATAAAAAGACAGTGAAAACAACAGAGAAAAGAGCATTTCATTTACATATTTTGTCCATTATGAGGTCTATGTTGTGTATAACAAAGAACCTGGTCCTACTTGCTTTCAGATTTCTAAAGTCACTAAGAACACCACAGACCCTTTCAGTAAGTGAAATGAATCAATAGCAATAAGCCTACTGTAAAACACAAATATAAAGGCTGGATTTTTTTTTTTTTTATCATGCTGAAGTGTTTTTTGGGGGGTTTTTTTACATACAAAAGGTATTTAATATTTGTTACTGCTGTTGTTGTTTTTTAGACTATAATTTCCTAATGTATATTTCTGGGGAAAGAATGGGGAAAAAGCAGTGCTATGTATCTGGAAAAATGGCTATGAAACTACTCAGATTTCTGTAGATTATAGCTTCACATCTTGTATGAGTCTGAGCCTACCAAAGAAGTCACTCCTAGTCAGGTGAAGTAGGATATGAGTTCTAGTGCACACTGTATCTTTTTAAATGATGTCACTTCTTTTATCATTCCCTAAAGATTTTTTTCATGTCTGCCAGTAAGTTAATTTCATTGTATCTTTTCATAGGTATATATTCTCTGAAAATAAATTAGAAGACAAAAATGTCAGCTGTTCTACATCTACCAGGTTCTGTCTTCATACTGCCATCAGCTAAGAGATATTGAATCCCCATGAATTGCTCTGTAAATGTTTTAGAGATCTTAATTTCACTGGTTGGAACATATTTTTTCAATTAATGGCAATGTAAGCCACTAAACAATTACCAAATGCAGAAATGCACTTAAACTCATACTCTATCACTTTAATGAATGCATTTTCATAAATATCTCCCTCTCAAAATTAAACATTTGGTAGCAATTTCTCAGAATTATGTGTAATAATGACACTTGATCAATTCATTACACAGTTTAGTAAGGCTGTCGTTTTCAAAGCTCTTACTTAACTGCTTATTTACCCTGAATAGGCTAAGACCTGTGGTCTCCATTAGCATTCAACAGGAAAACATGAAAAGTGCTAGGTATCTGTAAACAAAAGATTAAAATGCATGGATGCCTTACATGGTAAACTAAATGGATGCAATTATCACAGGATTATAGAGAAAGATGAGGCATTCAAAATCATCACCACTTGCTGATGAAAAGCAAATGAGAGCTGTTTCAGTGGAAGACTGTGATCTGTCCTTCAAAGGGATTTCTAATAAAGTCTAGGGTTCAATTTTAATCCCTTTGGGATGAGAAACATGGTAAATTAACCCATTTTCCTCAGAAAAAGTAAGGGATTGTATAGTTCACATGAGCAGATATTGTTTAAATATTCTATATGGGTTTCTCTAGTATATAAATATGTTTAACAACTATTACTATCAAACTGACCCTACATAATATAGTTACACATAAAATATAAAAAATTCTTCTGAAAGAACATGATAAGAAAACCAAATATAAAAATCACTTATGGAAGAAAGACAACAGAACATTATCTGCATCATGAAAGAGTTCTAAAAAAAAAACATTAAAAAAAAAAAAAAAGAAAAAAAAAAAGAAAATGTAGCATAGGTCCTTCCTGCAATAGGAAAAGAATAGTGGGGGTATGGGTGTGGGTATGTTGTTTGTTACTTTTCAGAGCAAAAAAAAAACAAATATCATGTCACTTGTAAGAAAAAGGAAACACCAGCAGGAACATGCTGGAGCTTAGAAATTATTGTTGTAGATTCTCTCTAGGTGGCTCAATTGTATGCAAATTGGAATTTCAATTAAATTTCTACAAACTTGGAAGAGCCTAGGATTGCGTATATATCTATTCAGAACATTCTGGTTTCATACTATTGGAATCGTTAACATTGTTTTTCTTCAATTTAATTCAATTTCTGAAGTTGTAAAAACAATTAGCAATAACATTATTATCATGCCAAACTCACATTACCTTCATTTTACTAGTAGCTCTGCTCACAATGCCGACTAGTTTTGTTCACAATGCAAAAAATAAAAGAAAATTACAGTGTCGTTCATGTAGCCACTCATCCTGAAGAGGTGAACACGTTTGGTAATTTGTTCTGACCCAGCTACATTTATTCAACTGGGGTGGTCTAATCTCAAGCTACTACAAATGGCAATGATCCATTCCAGTTTTTAAAAGCAGACAGAAAATGAAACAGAACATAATCAGTTCTATTATTAAGTCAAGCAACAATCAATATCAGTAATGCATAATCACTGGATCTCTTGAGTAAACAGAAAAAATGAATCACTTCAGGTTCATGCTCTTAAGAATCCTGTTTAGTCATATCTAAACAGTCATTCAACTAGGAAATTCCTCAGTCTCAGGCAGTGTAAGATTTTTCTGTTATATTTATCTGATAACAGTAAAATCAAGCAGTTAAGAAATATTACCTAGTCCTTTCAAATATGCCTGAGCAATTATTGCCTAACTACATGAAACAGTACTAGATTTCTGTATTTTACAATCCATAAGAAGAAGCTGGCATCTAAAAAAGTATATACTTCCAAATACTTGTTTAAAAAAGAATTCAGTTTGACTCTGTAAATCTTCAAACAAAACATTTTCTTTTCTCTACAAACACAGAAAAATTGTTCAGAATGATAAAATATAAAGAGCACTATACTGTCACAAGTGCTTCTCAAAAGATTCAACCTGATTTTTAATTTTAGCAACAAAAAATTAAATCAGACACTAAAGAAAAGATAAATGAGATGGAGAATATTTCTTTCTTATTCATTTTCTTATGCAAAATATCCCTGTTTCTGATATTTAAAGAAAAAGACCAAAAATCAAATAGTTGCTGTTTTGATTTGGATACATTACTGAAGAGCACACCTTCCTGAAAAAAATTTAGAGAGTTCAACATAGTACAGTTTCAGCCAAGTTCAAGTGCAATAACTCAATTTTCAAGTTATATTTTCCCTTTAGAAATACACATGCAATTCATTCTGGCTTATCCTTAAAAAAACAAAGCAAACCAAAAACCCTTAAACATTCATTAAGCAATAAACAGAGAACAAAATAATTATGGATAAACTTCCATTATTTTATCCATGTTTCTTTGATTAAGGACTGACAGAATGGACCCAAAACTTGCATTTGCTCATTTGGATATAACAGTGAAATTAGTCCATCCAAGTCAAAATTGCTTTACATTATGACTGAATAATTTTTTCCCCTGCTAAAAGGCAATTTTTTATACATACATCATTGATGGCAGAGTGGCTTTAAATTTGAGAATGAAGAGGGAAAAATTCATGCAATTCGTGCAAAAGAATGATATTGTTTTCTGCAAATGAAACAGCAGTAATACATTAGGCAATTCAGCAAAAATATTTTCACCTGACCACAAATCCTCCTTTCCTGCTGTTCTTTAAAACAAAACCAAAAATCAGTGGCTAAACTATTGTACTGATTTTTTTGACCTGGAAAAAAAAAGGTTGAATTTTAATCAATTGAAAAAATATATTGAAAAATAATGCAAAGGACTAAATATTCCAATTTTCCAATGGATTTTCTTGGGTTAATTAGGTGAAAATGCAGGCAGAATTATTTTAAGCATCAAACAACTAAGCCACATATTGATTTTATGAAGTATTCTCAAAGGAAAGGACGTCACTAACAATTTAACTAAACATATTTGCTTTTATGTAATGATTTAATATAATGTAAGACTGCATGAGACACAGCAAATTCATATCAGGATTGCCCCTACCAATATTTTAAATTTATATACATTATCTTTATCTTTTACTGAATTTACATTATCAAATGCATTATATGGATAAATATATTCTTAATTTACTGAAAAATACTAGTTATCATTATAAAATATATACATTCACATTACATTTTATGATTAGTCATATGCACAAATTATCTATGTGCATTTTTATGTCTTTTTAAAAATGGATATCAAAATTACATGCAATAAATAAAAGTGAAATAATATTTGCCTGTGAAGTTTTTAATAATGACAGCATAGTAAACAGGTAGAACATTTTCAAAGATCACTATGTACAAATTTTTTTCTAGCCTCTGACTTTAAATACAAAAGGTCACATTTATTACTAAGCAGATAAAACTGCTTAAACATCAGCAGTTATTAAACATACCTGGAAAAACCCCAAAACAATAACCTTTCTCTAAATTGAAAATTATCTGTAGATCATTAAGAATCAAATTTTGTCTTTATTTTTTTTTCTTCCCACATTGTTGTCTTCAACTTAAAAATGCGTTAACTAATATTTTCACGTTTCTTAAAATTTCTTTTTCACAAGAATAAAAGCCTACCTGTTTACCACTCTGTCATGATTTATAGCTGTTTTAATCAACCACAACTTTCAGTCTCAACAAATCATTTAACCTAATTGAACTGCTAGACAGAAATTAATAAATCAGGAATTATTAACAGGGAAGTAGGGAAAAACTTACCTAATTGTCACTTACTATAGTAAAATAAATATTCAGGTGCATATTCTGAACCAACTTAGATGACAGTTGCAGCTTTTGTTTCATAATGGTCATGATGCCAGTAACATTCATAGAGGCCCAAATTCAAGGCCATATTTTTCACCATTGCTTCAAATACTAACTCAAAAAACTCACGAGAACTTTTTATCCTATATGTGCTCAACTCACTGAAATATCTTTTTCTACTTAATTGCATTCCATATTGTTTGCTGGTTTATATATTCAAATGGACCTTAACTAATATCTACAGAAGTTGATGGAAATACTTCCCAAGCTCTTTGGGGATGCTGTAATAGACCTACAGTCTAGAGTAAAATTTTCCAAATCTATGCATCTGTGTATTTATCTGATGCACAAAGAATTTTCACAACAAACAGTGTAAACAGGTAATGAAATGCACAGAACGTGAAATAAAATGACATTACACAGCACCATCTATGAAGTAGATTTACTATTTTACTAAAATTTTCATAATAGGTACCACTGTTATCATAGTAAATATTAACATGAGAAAATCAGAATGCCTGCTATTTACCACACTGATGACCTTTTTCCTCAACATTACTGCTCTTTGAAAGAGATAATGAAAAGTTGCTAAAAAATGCATTTTGTTTCTGATGAGTACTTGTACTAGCATTTCATATGAAGATGAAAAAAAATTAAAGTTGCAAAGTATGACAAAATTGAAATTGCCCACATGTTACTGAGAAAGTTTTTTTAAACTCTACCTCTTGCTTTGCACATGAAGTAGTACCTCAGGTGCATTTGTATATCTAATCACTACAGTTTTATTGCAAAGCACTCATTTTTTTATTTTAGCCTAAGCTTCAGGGGCTAATTAACAATCTACAAGAATAAAAGTAATTAAATTCTCTTTTCTGTTTTAAAATTGTTATTTTCAATTTGATTTCACATTTTTTCTTTTTCTGTATTCTGAAAAAGGGCAAATAGTAAAGTATAATTTATCTTCTCCACAAAATTCTCTTTTTGCTGTAATTCCATCATTTCTCGTTTATGTTCCTATTTTCTAATTGAAAAGTTTTGCTGTTGTAAAATGACTTATTTTATATGGCATAAAAGACTATTTCTTATAGCATAGACTAAGGAATATTTGGATTTTTTAATTCTAGTAAAATTGCACCCATCTGGACAATAGTAATCTCTCTGTCATGTGGCAACACAACAAAATAATGCGACTGTGTGTTATGAAGAATTATCTTAAAAAATGTCATGCCTATGAATAACTAGTAAACACTTTGACATCCTGAAACTGTAAAATACCCTCATTTTTTAAAAATAAAATGCACCTATTTTTTCTTAAATTTTAAATTATTTTAATATATGCTAAATATTTGAATAACATATTGCTTACATTTGTTCCAAGAAGTATCTATTATACCCATTGCCTTTAAATTATTCCTGAATTAAGAATGATTCATTAAAATATAAAATATATAAAAAATAATACAATTCTCCTTAGTTTAATATGTAAAATAACTTGACTCCTTCCATGTAAATGCAATCATCTGGTCCTGGAGCCTAGACTGTCAAATCTAAAGAAACCTAATTTTAACATGTATTCTCCTTTATGCTCCCCAAAACAGACCTTCAAGAAGGTTTTTGTAAATCACAGAAACTGAAGTCCTGATCTGGAACACAGAAGTTACTGTCAAAGAAAATCAGCAAATCTGGTCTGTTAACATTCGAAGAATATTCAAAGAATATGCACAGTGTGCATTAGCAAATTGTTAGCAATATCTTAGATCAACTTTCTGAAATTACACACATTGATATTTAGCTCATGCTCTAACAAAAGTGGGGGAAAAAGCTTTCATGCTTCCAGGGAAGAAATCATATATGTTATATAAGAAATAACAGATCCATGTAAACGTTAATGATTACATATATCTTTACAAATTATTATTTCCTTTTGTCTGGAGAATGTTACTCCTTGTATTTGTGATAGTCTAAATCTATCACGTTCTATCACTGTCATGGGCTTCACTAGGTTTTTCGATATTCCTAAACTGAAAGGGTGGGCTGAGTTTTCAGAAACTGCTTTACATAAATACTTATCAAGCTGACGTGTCTTCAAAGATTATATTTAGCCAATTTTCCTATCTTAAGATAACTTGATATTCTGCATCAAGTATTGGAGCTACATTTCATTCACTCTTCATTTAACTACTTTTTAAACAAAAACGCTTACAAACCACTGCCTCTGAAGGATTACCTGTAATTCTTAAACTTCATGATATCCTATATTTGCCCTTACCTTGAAATATGTTTTATTAGGAAACCCAGCCTGCGAGTGTTTGGTGCAATTTAGTCCAAGAGTGTGTAACTCTCTATTTAAAGTTAAGTATGAGCCTTGCAAAGTTGCTCATATTGTGGACTGACATGTTTGCAATAATAAGGTATTCATATGCACTACTGTTTAGAACATCTTTGGAAGATCTTTTTTTATCTAAATAAAATTTTTATGATTATTATTCTGTATCTATGAATGAGACTAAATTTTTAATATAAAACAGTGATAGCCTATTCTATATTAGTGACATAAAGTAATAAATTAATAATTATTTCTCTTTAAGATAATAAAACACAGTATAAGAGAGAAAGGTACTTGAGAAATTCAAATACTCTCTCTTTTAAAAGTGAAACACTTATTGATTTCTTCAGTTTATTCAAGAGTTTGCCACAAGTTGCAGGGAAGAGTTGGATACTGCAGATGACCCCCTAAAGGCACATAATGAAGTGTGAATCATATTTGCAATGTAAAATATATGGACTACATAAACATTTGGTCATTCAAAGGTTGTATAACAAATCTGGCCTTCCTATTCAATTTGTAATAACCTTCTTTAACATTTAACATTACAGCAAAGGAAATATCTAGTTTAGAGTGCATAACAATTCACTGTTGCACTTCACTGTACATTAAATGTCACCCATCAGAATGACATGAATAAAAAATATTACTACACTAGAGTCACCTCATAATAGGATATCTGTTAGTATAGGCACACTGAATGTGAACTTTTCATAGAGAATAAGCCATTAAAACATTTTCAGGACCAACATTGCTTCCTTCTGCTTTTAAAATTGTCAAAATAGAACATCCTTTAAATAAAGGCAGTAAAATAACAACTTTAATTGTGACAAATTGGGGTCGTGTGGAGTATATTGGAGTATTTATTTGTATTGAGTGTTTTTTGTACTTATATGTCACTCTGAGATTACAAAAGTTTTGTCATCACAAATTGAGACCTGGAAAATTGTTTAATGGTTTGGTTTAGTGGGTTTTGGTTGCTTTTTTTTTTGTTTTGTTTTGTTTTTTTTTTTTTTTTTTGGTGAGTTGTTGGGTGAGTTGTTCTTTGATTTTCCACCTACTCCAAAAAAATAGCATTATATTTTCATTTAATATTTGTACATAATATAAATATATAAATAAATTTTCCTTTAAAGTACTTGATTAATTTCTCATCAAAGTTTTACAGTAAATAGGAATACATGTATTCTATGATCTGCCAGGGTTATATCTGTAACAGTAAGTGAAGTGAAGGACTCAGACTTCAGCAGTGGCATGTGATCATCCATAAAATTTATTTGTTAGGGCATTCCTGTTCACAGTTTTGGCCTATGCTACACTCATATAATGCTCAGATATGGTTTAAAGAGACAGGAAATCCTGGTGAGAACTGTGGGTGGGATAACTGGGGTGATGGAGCATTTAATCATATGGAACTCTCTGGCCCTCTGTGGCAGAAAGCACACAGTGCTTTCCGTGGCCCTGAGCTCCAGCCCTTGCAATGTATATACGTATACATATCTTTAGAATGCACTGTGCCACTATCAAATCAGTGAGAGCTTGAATGCTGCAGGAACTTGATAGGACAATCATGTACTAGTGACAGTTGATTGCAAAATGTTTCCTGCTTTCTGACAATACTATTACAATTTTCAACTGTACAAATAATTGTATAAATACATCAGTTACTGCTAAGACAACACAGGTTTACTTCAGGAGCAACCATGATGAAAGGAATTCTGACACAAGATGCATTTTAAATTTGATAATAACTTTATCTGTACTACAAAGGTTTTCTTCAAGGACCCTGCTGAATTGCAGATCCATATCCTGATCACAGATAAATACGTGAAATTGGTTTGGGTTTGGATTTTTTTGGTTGTTTTATTTGGGTTTTTTTCATTATCTAGAAACCTTCCTCTCACCTTCAAATAACACCATGAGGCCTGGATATGAGCTACCTATAATATATTCTGCTCAATATTAATGAAATATCAGTGCTTTTTTGACTGACAGCACTGATAATCAGGAACTCACATCCACACATGACCACCACCAAGTGTCTCCTTCACAGAGCTATCAGTTAGCTGGAATTCACCCCTCCAGCTCTCCAGTTTAATAACTCTGCCAGAATACTAAGTATTTCAAGTCTTGTCTCAGCAGAGTATTTATTTTAGATTTTCTCCAAGAAACTTTGATTCTAGAAGTAGTATTGCAACAATGTAGAGACTCCAAACTGTTCCTGGGCATAGCAACATTCTTTCCAATAGAAACAGAGTATGCATAGGCCTTTATCTTTCTTCTTTTCTGAGGAAGGTCAATTACAATAATTTTTTTATTACCAAGAACCACTCATGTGACTTCATTCTGTATTAAGCCCTTTCACTGAACTCAAAACATACTGCTTCTAATACCACACAGCCTACCTGAATTTTATTTATTGTCTTCCCTCTGACCAAACTGCCAAAACAAACATACATGAGTTAAAGAACATTGGAGAGATTTGGCTGCTGTAATACCAATGTCTCAGACATAAAGGCCCTAGAGACAACTTGTATGTTTCTGCAAAGGCAGCAAATGCACACTCCTATCCATATATCTGCAGATCTTTCCATCAAGTTTCAATACTTTCAAACACATTTCTTTGCACAAACTAATCTGAAATGCAACTTTTCAGGTTTTCTTATTTTTTTCTGTTCCTAGTATCCACTGCTGTTCCCCAATAAAAAGACAAACTCAGAAGTGATTTTATTGTCACTGCTATAGGATAACCTGTATAGCTATTCCACCAGTGCCAGTTGAATCTTATGCAGACTCTTACAAAATCCTCCTCAAAATGTTCTTGCTTTATAATGTAAACAGCAAACTGAAATGTACTCCTGCCTACATAGCTGAAAAACAATAACAGCCGAACCTAACTTCTTAAGAAATTTACTCATTTTCCACTTCATTTTCTTCATAACTCATAGAATTTTTGTTCCTTTTTAACTATTAAATTATTTAAACATTCCTTCTGAATTGTGAATTATTTAAAGGAAGTATTTGGTGTTGGCTATGTAACAACATGACATGACCCTGTCCAGCGATGCTCTAAAGGTTGTCCTCTGTTACAGGAAAGCCCAATCAAGTTTCCCCTATGATCCAGAAAACTTCACTGCTTTCACCTGTGGAGTAATTTAGATTTGCTCACAGAGGCACAGCACCATCATTCTTACTGGTGTTGACATCTGCTTTTGTTCAGGCACAAATGACTATATAGTAGAGAGGGCAGGATGATGAGGAAGGTGTTATGAACATTAAAAGTCCCCATTGACCTTTAGGCAGAAGTCAGAACTGAGCTTCTAGCAGCAGCTGAGCAGAAAGTTACGAGGAGCCTGTGGTATGCGTCTACCTCGTAATTTTATCCAATTACAGTTACATTTGAAGCAAGGTGAAAATTCCTTTAATTGCCATAAATGAAGGGCACATTGACCAGATTTTGACAAGTACTGACTCTCCTCTAACATGCCCATTTAGAAGGAGAGGAGAGCAAGAGAGAGAAGGAGAGAGAAGTGTGTGGAGGATAAATATGACAAGTTTGAACCCTTTTTCAGGTATTTTTGCAACTTGACTTCACACGCCATGAGCACAGCAAAGCAGTGCAATGCAAAAAATTCTGCAGCCTGCTTCCATTTTCCTTCAGGACAGGGCTCATTGGTTACATTATGTCAGCCACAAAACCAGAGAATTTTCTAAGCAGTGGAATTCCTTACAAAGGATTTTCTCTGAACCTTCACTATACTATTAGCCTTTTGATTTTCCCTCCAAAATATCTGCCCAGAAAATTTATCCAGAATATGAACTAATTGCTTACTACCTGTTAGCTGAAAACTGTTTGATATCCCTGGTAATGGTTTTCTAGTATGGAACATTATAACTGTACTTCTAGAAAGGAAATAAGTTAAAAGCAAATAGGTATCCTGTTCTGTGTAAAGTTAAAACCATCTCTCCTAAGAAAGGACAAGAATATCTGGGAGAATGGAAAGAAATAATGTAACTTTCTTTTGCTATCTACCCCTTCACTATTCACCCCATGAAAAATTTTCCATGCAGCATTTCTACCCCACATAGTTGAGGAAAGGAGAAAACAAAAGGAAAAGAGGCAGTAGATCTGGGTGGTTTGCTATGTTTAGTCTTCTGAAATTATATTAATTATCTCATCAAACTCATGTTTCTTTCTGACAGGTAGTGGCTATCTGTTGTAAAGAGTTTAAGAAAATCCTAAATGGCAAGTGCAGGTGCTACATGTCTAATGTTCACACAAAACAAAACAGTATAATGAGACTGATGTGCTAGAACAACCCTATTTAATAAAAATTTCTTATATTTAAACTTGTCTCTGATGTGCTGTGAGCATTATTAATTAAAAACTTTTTGATATTTCAAACCGTTATAATTTTCTAATAAAATAATCTATATCCCTTAGCTGATGTGGGATTTTTAAACATGGTGCTCAAAATTTTTAATATTGTTAAATAATTTTCCTGTAAAGAGGGTACCTTTGTTACGTAAGACAAAGTATTTTGCAAGAATATAACAAATTACAAATAGCAAACAAACAGACAAACAAAACAACACAGCAAAAGGGCATCCACTATTCTTAAGCCTGAAAATGCATGACTGGATTTACACAAAAGCAATTTCACCATCATTTGAGTTAGCATTGAGTGACTTCCATACACAAAAATCAGAAATGCTTGAAGGACACACTAGAAATTTAATTTCAGCATCAAAATAAGTTATCATACTTATTTTTTCAGACTGATTTCTGATCAAGGCCTGTCAGTGCTTAAACGACTAATGCTCTCTAATGAGTTAGAGGTGGAAGTCTTGCATAAGAAAGGTAAACTGGAAACAGCTAAATCAGGAAAATCTGGAGAAAAAAATTCCATAAGTCTGTCTACAGGAAAGTGTATGGAAGAATCTTATTTTTCTCTATATAGTGCATAAGATTTTAAGTCAAGAAATACCCACTTTTTATTTCCTTATGTCTTTTAAATATATGCTTCTGGTTTGAAGTACAGTGCTTAACCATGACTTAAGTCTAATATTTTTTTCCTCTAAGAAATAAATGCTCTATCTTTCAAAGAGATAAAGTTCTGTTAAGTTTATTTCAGTTTGGGGGTTTTCCTTTTCTGTTTGTTTTCCCTTCAATTTAGCTCTATTTAAAAATTGACTTCAACCTATTTCTCAGAATATAATGAATAATGATGATTGAGAGAAAAGAAATTTAGAATATTTGGGTTTAGCTAAGTTTGCAAAAACTAAATTACCTCTGGTTCTGAAGTCAGAAACCTATACTTATTGAAACAAAACAAAACAAAACCAAAAAAAAAGGGGAAAAAAAAATTCTAAGTTTCACTACTCCAAACAGTTGGAAAATTGACTATTCAGTTATTAATATCTAAAGGTACTTGAGAACTGCATCTGCTTTTTAACATTATGTAATAGCACAATGTCTATTTTAGAGAATAAAGGAGTAAAATTCATAAAATACATTTGTTTTCCTATCCTTCAAGTAATCCTGAAACCAAATAATCCAACAGAGAACTCTGAAATACTATCCTACATAAACTGCTATTTCATTCAATTTCAGCCATTTTTTGCTCAATATTATTTTATTTTTCTGGGTTCTCCAGAAGAAGGATGAATAGAAACCATTACTGCTAACAAAATTAACAAATCACTGCCCATGGTAGATATAAAACATTATGTTGTCTGATGCCATAGAACTCCTGACAAAACAGTCTTCAGGTATTTACTCACTTATGGGAATTGTTTATCCAAGACATGTGAAAACAAAATTCGGTAGATGTCATCTACTTTGCTTTCAGTTAAACACAATTAGCTAAAGACAGTTAAAGTCTTTTATGAGAAATACCATTGTTTTGACTAAAGAGATACTTTCAAAACCAATTTTCCAGTCTGAAGCAGAGGGCTATTCCTAAGACTCTTCACAGAGAAAAGATTAAGATAAATGTGTGGAGACTTTTTAAAACCTGTCTTATTTAATTATGTTTTATTTCTGCTGGTAAGAAAAAAAAAAATGTAATTTGTTGATGAGGTAATGTTCATTGTGCTCTAATCAGTGCTTATGAGGAAATGAAAAAATTGGTGATATCAAATGCTTTGGCAGCTGGAAGCAGCACAAGGGCTTGACTTAGAAGATGTAGAGAAGCATAATTCCAAAGCGAGGTTAAGGCAGAAAGTACTAGCACAAAAAATGTTTTACAAGTGATGGGAAATAAGCCCTTTAAAATGATAGCCCATGATTCAAAATTAGCAGTTATGGCCGTGAGTACAGTTTAGTGTATATTTGCACCATATTCACTGATACTTCAGGCAACTCAGTGTAAGAAGCACAAGAGCTCGATAGTAGACAATTTTATGCAGGATAAGTTATCTGCTTCACATCTGATCTATAAAAGTGAAGCACCTTACTGAGGCAGCTGTATCTCTGCCAGTTATGAAGATAGGTCACTTAAGAGTAAATTTCTTTATGACAGACAGATATGTCCACAGAAAGAAAAGACGTTACTACACAGAGAAATCTATCAGTGTTCAGGGAGTAACTTGAAATCTGGTAAACTAGGCATAAAATTATTTTATAAAAATATTTAAGGCATTTAGCCTCCAATCTGTGTTGTCAGAAAAGATACAAAAAGACAAGGATGTTTAAAATTATGCATAAGAGGCTCAAAAATACAATATAATCATAAGAAAATCCAGCTGAAGATCATTTTTGAAAGTAATTTATAGAAAGACCTATGTAAATGAAACACATTAAACATTTTTTGAAGCATAAAACGGGTTTTCTTCATCCTGTCTACACAGAAAGGGAAGAATCCTTCAGTAACCAACATATTAGATTTTGCAGGCCAAAAATAGGAAGTATTTTTTCTTGTATGCAGACTGATGGAAAGGAATGGATAATATGTCTCTATGAAGTTGATACACAACACTGTAAGAAAACAGCATGTTGCTTAGAAATGGAACAATGATTTGCAGCAACAGACAGAAATAAAAAGAAATTCCGCTAATTGAGATTTTTAATCAGAAAATGTTGTGTAATTGACAGAAATCCAAAACACAGTTGGTGGGCTTTACTGAGGTCTCAGTTTTCCTTCTAATCGTATCTAAACTGTGAATTTGACTGGTATTCTAAATCAAAGAAACTAGCAAAGTCAGAGGCATGAAAGTATGGTATTGGAATGCAACAGGATTCTAGATGACAGAAGACACTGCCAGCAGGCATAAAAAGGTCTATACAATGCTATTTAGCCCCAGAAAGATCTATTACTGTTGCCACAAAAGGAAAAAATACTATATGAATTTCTCAGTTCACAGAAAATGAATAGGCTTAGTGCCAAGCAGACTGGGTTCATATAACAGTCATCAGTCTGTAAAACAAAGCAAGAAACTTCCAGAGACTAACCACCCTAACTACTGATATTCAACAACAGCAGCAAACAAGACTAAGAGGTTCTTGTATCTATGTAGAAAGCACAGTCAAAGGATGACAATTAAAGAAAACACTGTGTACAACACACACAGGTTCAACCCACCCACAATGCAAAATCTGTCTGTTCAAGAGTAGAATCATCTTTTCTGGGGGAAAATTACAAGAGGGAAATGAAATAGAAAAGCCCTCCAGCTAACGCGTAAATCTTTCCTAGCTTGTTGTCTTGTTGAGTGGGCAAACTTTGCAGCTCTTTTTATATGGTTTTCAAATTGGAAGGAAAATGCAATGCTCTTGCAAATTTAGAAAAGGACTGATACAGGTTTATGTTATATTTCCCTTTCTGTGGAAGCATTTTCAGCAATTCATTCTTAAAGCTTCTTGAACCTTTTACTGATTTCTTTATCTTTCCTTGAATATCACTACACCACTAATTAATGAGTGAGATCCCGGTGGTAAAATATAATGGTATTTTCCATTTTCAATGTACCAAGCTCTTACATGCCAACACTGTTTGGAAGACGTGGTGAAACAATAACATCACAAAACGTTTGACACCGAAATAGGAGGCTTCCATTTTAAAATAAATATTCTAGACTGAACGCTCTGATGAGCTGTAATTACAAAACATTATATCATAAAAGACATACTAAGCACTGCTCCAAACAAAGGCACACCTTATAATGAAACACAAAGTAATTATTATGAAACACTAGTAGTTAAACATCCATTATGGAAGGATTGTTATGGAATAGAAATCTTAATAAGAAACATGGGTAGAACCTATTAAACTAGAGGCATGCATTCCAGGAGTTTTACAACACCAGGACTGAAAAGCACATCAGCTGTTCAATGCCTAACCTATAGCCTGTACTGAAAACACATACCATACTGCTAAGTCCTCTTCAGTTCCACATTTTAAAGTATCTCTCTTTACATGACAGATACCATTTTTGTATTGTATTTGCAAACAGGTCTTTAGCTTCAAAATAATGTTCTTCATTCTTTCTGCTTAGTATTCAGCAGGAAATTCAACTTTTAATTCAGACCTGTTTCCTTTTATGAGCAATAGTGTTAGAAAATGCTATCACATACTATTAATTCATTCTGCATTTTGAATAAAATCTGTAGATTGTCTTACATAACCCTACATCTTTTATTTCTAAATGTGCTATCAATATTTGATTCTACCAGTTAAGAAATATTTAAAATCTCTAGATATGAAGGCTGGTATAAATTTATGTGTAAAAAAGATATTTTATAAAATTCTACAAAAGCAAATTTCTCTGGTCACTATGAAACATATTCCGTATTGCTTTGCAATGAAGATAATGCTTCCAATTACATAAGGAATTTATGGTGTTCTTCACAAAAACAGACAAGTGAAAAAAAAATCAGCATTATTGCTCCCTTAGCTGGTGTTTCTATATAAAAATAACTATTCCTTCCTGTTCAGCTAGTGAGCTCAAGAGCCCAAATAGCTTAATTTAAAAAAAAAAAAAAAAATTAAAAAAAGATAAAGACTTCAAGAAAATCTATCTTTCCTAAAATACATGTCAAGGCACATTTTCAAAGCATAAGTAGGAACTCAGCCATACAAGTCCTACTAACATTGGTGGGAGCTACCCGTCAAAAGCACTGTGCATCAAGCTGGAAATGTCCTTCAGTGATAACAGTAGGGTTAAAACTTTTGGACATATGCATAAATATTTTACATGAGGCATTTCACAAGGTAACAGCTGTGATTTATTCTCAGCTCTGCTTTCAGAGGTATCTGTAAGGCAGGAATACCTCAGAAATTATTGTACTCACTGGTTATATAGTCCACTGAAATATAGGGGTCTTTTGAGAAACTTTCAACATAACTCTGGCTCTTTAAAGCAGACTTTTCAAAAAGGTACACAAAAGTAAAGTCTTTCATTGCAAAATACATTTCATTGTTATCTATATTACTTCAATATGGCATGTACTTCATCTACAGGTGCTAAATTACTTTTTAAATGGTGTCTAAAAATATTGCTTCTCCCTAATATAGGAATGATACAACTCCTGCAAAATGAAACAGAGAGTATCAAAGAGAGATGGAGAATCCTGATACTAAATACAGCACAATAGAAAAAGAAATACATGAAGATTCTACTGTGAACCACAGCATGAAATCACAGAAATCTCAGGGTTAAAGTGAGATTTCATTATCAACTCAAACAAAAAGATCCCATCTTATTAAAGAAATAAAAGCCAATATAGTTTATATACATTTGATTAAAAAAACTTTCGAGTGACTACAAGGGGAAAAGAGATTACATACACTCCTCTGGGTTTTTTTCTTTTGTTGTCATGACAAAAGCCAGAGTTACATGTAAGTCTGCATCTGTGTGAGCATCTGAACTCAGCCCTAATGAGTTAAGAAGGAGAAGGTAAAAATACTGGGATTTTTTCTGCCCGTTTGGGTTGAAAAGAACAGACCAAAAAAAATAAGCCCTATATATCAAATCAATTTATAATTCAACAATTGATGTATTGAGGTCCTTATTTCCCAAAGCTCAACTAAGCTTCCAAAAACATTCCACTCAGAGACTTTAAATTCTGTGAAGTATCTCAGAGATTTCAACTAGCACAAAATTTAAAAATAAATATTGTTACCCTACTTCAGAGATACTAATCTACACAAACTAGTAGAGGCTGAGTTTGGATATCTAGAATTAGTGTGGGCAGCTAAGTCAAACTGAGTTTGAGCACCACGGCATAAAAACAGATCAGGGTGACAAAATAAAACATGCAAACTCTGTGTTTCTAAATGCAGACTTACTGGGAAAAACTATTCTAAAAACTTTGTAGTGTCTATCTTTTCAAATAAAATAAGAAATCTATCCAGCATACTTGGGGGAAAAGTCCAGTAACAAACTGGAGACTTAGTATAGCAGTGGAGAATATTAATAGTGAGAACCCTCATCATTATTCTTCTGTAAATCATGAAGCTTAAACATAAGAGTATGAAAGTAAGAAAAGTTTTGTGACTTTTGACAATTATTAGTAAGGAAAAAATGGTAACAATTGCCAAAAAAATCACAAAAGTTGACATGTTACCTGGCTATGACAAAGAGCACACAACTGACACCCAAGTAAGCCAGCAGAATATACATCCAGATATCAGGGGAGAGAGGATTCAGGAAGGAGAAGACGCCCGGGTTTGTACCATTGGGCTTGCGGTACAAAATACTTATTCCAAGAGTCATAAAGGGTTTGGAAAAGTCGATGACCTTCTCACGAACATAGGTAATTGCCAATGGTGCAACTGCAAGGTCAGCTTTCTGTTAACAGAAACACAAAAAGAGAAAAAGACCATAAGTCAGAAGAAACAGGCTGAAGCAGACAATCAGATTATGTAAAACACAAACTTTGTATGGAGGATGTTTGGTCTTGTACTGGATTGCCTGAAATTTAAAACTCTCTTCTCTCTATAACAGATTTATTCTACTTCCTCTTTGCTAAACTGACATAGTATTTAGAAAACACCAAAAAGCACTGGTACAGGGATACAAGTGAAGAAAAATATTGCATCTTGCAGAAAACATGAACATACATTATCACACCTTTTAAAACTTTGTTAATTGCCCATTTCGATAGATCTTCTCATTGTCACTCCTTCACTGTGTTTTCTAGAAGCAAATGCCTTTGGGAAGCAGATGTGAATATGCTAGTACAAATGCAGGGCAGTTCTTCACATTTTAGCATAAAAAGTGCTAGGCAGTTCTTCATATTTTAGGATTAAAATGGTACAAAATGAAGACCAGTTTAAAATTGAAAGTGCTATACCTACAAGGTTGCTGAGGATGTTCTAACAAAGTGCAACTGTCCTTACTCGTTTGTGGGAACCACTACAAAACTTGCAGATAGTTATTAATCAATTGGACTATTTAAAATTAAATCATCGAGTGCATTTTGTCAATTAACATTAAGTTTTAGTTATTATAGGAATAATTCATAGATTAGTAAATGGTCTATGCTATTCTTTTAATCAAAACTTAATGGAAATCTGAGTGACAAAAAATCTACAGAATCTACTTCTTAATCTCTTTCAGCGCTTGAAACACACCTGGGCATGTATGTATGTCTACGTGTGTATGCATGCAAAAAAAAGAAAGAGGAAAGTTCAGAGTGAGAAAGTTTACAGTACAAGACCTGGAAATCTGTACACTACGAATTCCTTATAAACCATACGAAAATATAGGTATGTAATGACAGAAATAGTATAGCTACCATGGAATACTGTTTCCCAAGTGACATAACCAATAACATAGCTGCAAATGATACCATTTTCATAATGCCTGTTGTAAGATAGAGAGCTATGATTCCAAATAAAACAAATTAATACATTTATGTACTTTTTGCTCATTTGGTATTGTGTATACTTTGTAACACTCAAAATCCCATGCAATGTAGCATGTACCTTTAATTTTTATTTTCTCGCCTTACACAAAGTCTATTCTTGCTATGAGCATTTCTATAATTAGATCTACTGTAGTCAGTTTTAACGTGAAACTCTGTTGGCACTGCTCATTTTATTTGGTAGAGATTTACTGGTCAAAAAAATAACATGCACTTAATTTCCATTGGTATTAAGAACTTCTAGATATTAATCAAAACAGCAAGGCTTAATTCCACAGTGGATGACTTTTTATGGATTGCATATTGTTGATGATATTCCAGCTGATGTAGAAAGAAAATGGTAAAGTAAGAAACTAAAACTAATTTGAATTAAAATTATAGGTCAACAGGTAGAAGTTTGCATATAACAATTCAAGCTATTCGTTTGTGAGGCAAGTAGCAGACCTAAACCTAAGAGTCTGAAGGCAACTGGTTAGAAAATGTCAGAAGAGGCAGCTTCCAGATAAGATAAATTAGATCTTTTGGAAAGCTATTGGTAGATTGCTCTTATTATGTTAACTGAACCTTAATTAACAACAAATATTTTATTTAATAAATACCATAGAAAATCCAAACCTTGGTCATTAGATGGAAACAAAACCATATACAAATGAATATAGTTTGTAACTATCTCTAGTGGAGCTAAGTTGCAGTTGAAATTAGAAAAATAACCAATCAAGAAATTATATGTCTCATATGACAGAATAGATATCCCAAGCTGAAAGGACAGATATAAAATTTATGTACATAACTTGACATCTCAAGATTCTCTTCAGAGCTGAGTAACTCTGTTTCAATATACTTGAACTAGAATATCACCATAAGAAAAATTAAACACCTAACAAAAAAACAAAACCAAAAAACAACAGCAAAAAAACCCCAAAACCTAAAACAAACAAATCCAGAGACTTTAATAACTGAGGAAATTATTAACTTAAAAATGTAATATTACCACATGCAACTTTTGTTAATATCTTTTATCTCCAAAACACTCAATTCTCCTGGCAATTCTTTCATTCTGAAAAGAGCACTGTCTGTAAGTATGAGAAAGTAGAGGCCAAGGTTCCAGAAGTGCAGTACTGGTTTCTCCTACACATAGCTGTAATGAAGATATACAAGGAAGACAATCCTCTTTAGTTTACTTCTAGGGACAAATAGGGGAGGAATGGTGTAACATTAGTATTTTATCAGTCAATATCTAACAACATTAATAAATTAGTATGTCCTAAAATAGTTTTTTTTTATAAGTTCCATTACAAAGAATATTTGTCTCACTCGGCAGTGGTCAATGATTCCAGTTTTTATAATGAATGTATGTATGCTTCTATTCTTTAAATGAATAAAAATATATAGCCATCTGAAAATACTATCCATAATAACACTCTTTCTTGAGATGAAAGAATTTTTTATGACAGCATCAAGGATTGGTGAGGTAAGTAAGCTAGTTGCTACAAAGAAAACTTCTGCACCAGCTAAAGGTTACAATAGTGATTAGAAACTGTCTGACAAGGACATTCCAGCACAAGGCACTGACCAAAATGGAGGAGTTACACAGCCTACTGTACTATGTGCTAGAGGACTGCACTGCAGATAATACGGTGTGGTTGTGCATCCTCTCCTTTCCTGCCCCATATCACCCCAGGAGCTCCTGACCAACCTGGACCAAACCAAGCAACACCCCATTGACCATAACAGTAAGGCAGTAAAGCACCCCTTCAATGTACCAGAAGCACATCCATGATACAGGTCGGAACAACCCTGACCATAACACCCACCTGACCAAGGTGGAGACAAAGGATAAGTCAGCACACATGTATAAAGCTTCCCCCTCTTGCTACCATGTGCAGTTGTAGGATGCTCATTCACCAACTCAAGGTATTTCAAGGTATTTTATTTCAGAAGTGCCTAAGGCAGGCTAAAGTCATCCTCCTTAGCTTCTTCACTTACATTTTACTTTCAAGCAGCTTGTTCACTGACTATTTTACATGAAGTAGTATTCAAAGGACAAAAAGGAAGGACATTTTTTTCATTTGTACAGGGCTGAAATTTGGTACATAACCTCTAAGAAGAGAGATTTTTAAATTATACTGAATTCAATCTATGCTTGCAGCTACAAATAACTTCAGCAAGAAACCTGCACATTAATGTTGAGTAGCATATGGCCATAGCATAGACAGAAAGTTGGTATTTGCAGAAACTGGTGCTTTTTCTGTGAAAATTAACTCTATAAAACCCAGTGAAACAATCACAATAATTTGGGGGAAATAGAATTTTGAAAGGATTTCGTAGCTTCTACTAATAACATCAGGCAAAGGAAAAACAAACACAGATTGCAATTTTGTTTGCTGATAATTTTCTGAAATCTCTTGTGTCACCTATTTTGTTCAAAAGAATGAAGAATTTTAACACAATCTAGACACAGAAACAATAAAATGGCTAATAGCTATTTTTAATTAGGCTAAAATTACACAATATTCTACCATAATAATTGAGTTTTTTAGCTAATGTAAATGGAGCCTTCTGGTAAGAATTCTGATCCTAACATTTTTCATTGATTTAACAACCATTAATGTTTATACTAAAATTTCAAAGAGAATTGTGAACTATTGATTTTCAGTTGTTTGTTCAGTCAATCAGTACAATCATATTGTAATTGTATAATATACATAAACTACGCATATACTGAAAAGACATTTAAGTAATTTTACTTCTCTACAGGTAGCAATACACTTCTTTCCTATAACTATTCTTGAAAATAAAAGAACTTGCCTTTTCTTTAAAGAAAACATTTATAAAGCTTTTGTTTAATCCACGAGGTTTTATCAGCCTAAGACTGTAAGTCAATATGTAAACTTCTTCAGCCACCCCAAATTTTTGAGGCTGTTAACCTGAGTTGAATTTCAATAACATTCCTTTTGGAGAAAATGCATCCTCAAGATAAAAGAGGAAGGCTAAAGCAGAGTTTCAATTCTTTAATCCTGTCTAACACACTCTTAATGCACAGAGACCTTATGCATTATTCCTGTTCACTGAAGTGCATTTTCCTGCCACTGCTTTGAAAAGATAAGATCTGTAATTTGCTTTTAAGCTTACAGTATATCTTAAACTGTCTTGTTCATGCTGCTACATAATAGAAAATTTTATACCCCACAAGAAATTTTTGGGCTCGTCGCAAGATCTTCATTTCCTGTGAAACCACTAGGAACTTATTTTGCGTTTATTGCTGCTTTTATTTTAACTAGCACTTACATTACTTTGACAGAGATTGTTTCTCTACTTCCTTTCACAGGATCATAGTACAATTCAAGTGGGGAGAGATCAGGAGGTTTCTAGTGCAATTTTCTGTTCAAAGCATCTACCTGGATGAGAACCAGTTTGCTCTGCGCTTCACCCAGCCAGTGTTGAAAACCTCCAAGGTGTCTACATGACATTTCTGGATAAGCCAGTCCACTGCTTGTCTATCCACATAGTGAAAAAATTTCTACAGACAAGCAGTGGAGTAGGCTGCTTAGAGATGCTATGCAATTTCCACCCTTGGAGGTTTTCAGTTTGTGCTTATTGCCTGTTGCCTTTTGCCTTCCTGCCAGGCTCATCTGTTTAAAGCCCAGATGAAGCTTCTTGATAACCTCCTCACAGGTCCTGGAAACCTGCTACTAGAAATTATTGCCTTTGCCAAATGTGAATAACATAACATAAAGTTAAAAAAAAAATCCAGATTTGATAGCTGAATTTAGATGTCATAACTTCCATAACTTCTTATTTGTGGGATTCTGATTGGTATAATTTAAGCTTAATTTCTAACAATATCCCATATAGATGGAACAGTAGCAGTTGCTACTTTATTAACATAATAAAGTACTTTAACATAAGAAAGTGACATACGATGACAGCTTCAATAGATACTGGCTCACCTAACATGTATATTTGAAACTGTTGAAATGCTTCTTAATATTAGTTCAGCAACAAAAAGTCACTGGAAGACAGGTAGTTTACTCAGATTCATTTCATTGACAGTAATATTACACAGTGCATTCCTTCAGACCCTCTTGAGTCAGCGAGGCTAATTATTTTCTTGGCAAAGTCTTGAACAGCAGTGGTAATTAATGTTTTTTTCATGTACTCTCCCTTTAGAGAGGATCCTGATCTAGAAATCAACAAGATCACTTACCTAGAGATAGATTTTTTTTTTTAAAGGCAAAAGATTTTTCTTAAAGGTAAAAGGTTTTGTAGAGGAAATTTGCATTCTGTCCACTACCTTAGAAACAATTTTTTAACATTAATTCAACTAAACAAAAATAGAATGTATAGAATGCATGGAATCTTTCCTTCAGTGGCTTTTTAATTGAATAATGCATATATTTTGATCAACACAGCATTGTCTAGAACTGACTTTTGGTATTGTTTTCTGTTTGCTCCTTTGTTATTACATGAATGTTTAATCAAGGGAAAACGATAGTACTAAACCAGTGGGAAGTCTCTAATTAGTTAATTTACATTATTTCCTCTTATTCAGGGTTATGTTAGTCAATTCTCATTTGCCCATGCCAGTATGGATAAGATTTAATAGCTGTATAGATGTAATATGAGTACTCATTAAAAACAGATATAGTTTCTATCTGTTGATTTATGATACACTTTCACCCAAGCATTTTGCACCAACTTCAGCCTAATCAACAGGTAAGCAAATTGTATGTAAAAGGACTAGAGGCAATAGACCATGAAATTATATGTAGCAAGAAGATGGGTGACTATTCATTTCAACAATAAAAAAAAACCTCTTATCATTTAATTTCAGGAATTTTGTGCAAAGGTTTCTTCTAATTGTTAGAAGAGTGGGATTCATACATCCCCAGAAAGTGGAAATTGTCAAAGATATTTACAACACTGTGTGATACTGTGGCTCAGAATTCAGGAAACTTTTTTCTTAATTTTTCATTAAGAAAAAAAAATAAAATGAGAGTAGTAATATTAAAATGTTTCAGTTCTGCTTTGCAGTTTTACACGCTCTTTCAGACATTGTATTTTTGTGCTAGAGATGTTTACCAAACATTAAAATTATTAGACACCATGCTGAAACACACTTTCTTGAAAAAAAGTGCACAGGTAATATTGATTCCTTTTTTATAGCTAATATTTTTATTGCTATACTTTTCAGATTTACTGCAACTTCCTGGAAGTGTTGGATTTTTTTCCAGTTGCTAACCAGCTGTCACCTAGAATTTCAGTTACTGCACCCAGAAAAAAAAAATCTTACATCTTTTAATTTTGACATTCTTTCTGTTCTCAAATTGATGGGGTTCTATCAAATTGTTTCAGTGAACTCGTTTCATCACACAATAAAGTTTGACTTGCGTCAAATTTGACTTAATCCCATTTTTCTGTATCACTTTGTCATCTGCAATTTTCCACAATGGAGTTAAAATGATTAATAACATTTTTGCATATCATTTGGATGAAAGTAGACCACTGCAGGATATGCCACCTCTTATTGATTAACAATACCCAATTAACTTTTTTCTGAAATCTATAATTTCATCAGTTTAATTAATTAATCGAATAAAATTTATTAATATGGACAAAATCAGCCTCCTGTGCACTCATCCCCTCAGATGCATTTTCATGCAGGCCTCACAATGCACAGTCTGGAATTCTCAATTAACCATTAGATCCCAGGGTAATAAACTTAAATAAAATGGATCATTATTACAAACAATAATAAAAAAGGTCCTTTTAGAAAAGTCTATCAAATATCAAATAAAAAACAGAAGTGGTTTATTATTGTGTATATTCTCAAAACTTCATATCACAATGTTTTATATTCCCCATAATTATTTAAAAAATGGCTACTATAGTAAAGATTATATTTCAAAAACATTGTTACAAATCTAAAGAAGAAAAATATTAGCAGTATTTTTATGCACTAGATCCTGATTTAGTTTTGTTCTGCAAAGAATATATATAAGCTAGGTAATTTGAAAAACTTGTACTAAAGATACCAGGACCAACTTATTAAGAGTCAGCTTTAATGAAAATAAAATGTGAGTTCTAGGGATGAAATCTGTGGTGACTGAGTTACAATGTATCTAATATTTGTAAGATTAAATCTATGAAACACTTTAAAATGTCATTACTGTTATAATTTATTCCTTATTTAAGTGAAGTTTTGCTTCATTCTAGAAGACAAGGGTGAACAGAGGAGTACAAATACTTAATGAATAAGAACACACAATGCAACAAGAAAAAAAAAATGATCAGTAAGACAGGCAGATGAGGACAAATTGCAGTCCAACTACTGCCCAGTGGATGGAGAGTTCAGTAACATTAGCTATGTTACTAGAACCTCATGACGTTCAACAAGGTCAAGTGAGAGATGCTGCATCTTTTCAGGGCAATGCCAAGCACAAATACAGGCTGGGCAGAGAATGGGTCATGATGGCCCTGACGAGAAGTGCTTTGGAGGTGTTTGTGGACCAAAAGCTCAATGCAACATGTGCTTGAAGGTAACCCATAAAGCCAACTGCATCCTGAGCTGCATCTGTAGGAGTGTGACCAGCAGGAGAAGGAGGTGATTCTGCCCCTCTGCTCTTGTGAGTACCCCAGATGGAGAATTGCATCCATATCTGGGGCCCCCAGACTGGTCAAAAAAGACCTGTTGGAATGAGTCAAGTGGAGAGACAGTAAATTGATCAGAGAGCTGAAGCACCTCTCCTATGGAGACAGGCAGAGAGAACAGGGCTGTTCAGACTAGGGAAGGCTTTGGGGACCCCTTACAGAACCTTCCAGTACCTCAAGGGTACCTACAAGAAGGTTGGAGAAAGACTCTTAGAATGGTATGTAGTGATAGGACAAGGAGGAATGACCCTAAGATGAAGGAGGGTAGGTGAGGATTAGATATTATGTAGAAATTCTTTACTATGAGGTTGGTGAGGCACTGGAACAAGTTGCTCAGAGAAGCTGTGGACTCTCCATCCATGGAGGTGTTCTAGGCTAGGTTGGATGGGGCGTTGAGAAACCTGATCTAGTGGAGGGTTCCCTGCCATTGGCAGAGGGTTTGGAACTTGATGGTCTTTAAGGATTCTTTCCAGCCTAAATCTTCCACAGTTACTTGATCTTTACTGAATTATTACATTGGTAATCCTTGATGTCTACTCAGATCTTGATGAGACAAGTGGACAGGTGGATTGAAGGGTCCAGGCCCAAGCTGGTACAAAAGAAACAGGGACATATTGGAATGAATACAGCAAAGAGCTATGGAGATTACTAAAATGTTGTAGTACCTGCCATGTGTGGACAGACTTGAGAGAACTGTGACTATTCAGCTTGGAGAAGGCACAGTGAGATCTGCTGAATGAATACAAATAACTGAAGGGAAAGGGGAAGCAAAGAGGATTGGTCCAGAATCTTCTCAGTGGTACCTAGTGAAAGAGCTAATACGGAGAAACTGAAATGCAGGAAAATTGATTTAAAGATAAAAACACCACCTTTTTATTTTAGAAATATTCAAACACTGGAGCAAGTTGCCCAAAGAAGTTATGAACTCTCCTTCTCTAGGAGCAGTCAGAAGTTGATAGAAAATGGCGCTTGGCAGTCTGCTGTAGCTGACCATGTTTTGATCAGGGATTTAGATGAGGTGATATCTGGGGTCAGTTTTCGATCTCAACAATTCTTTAATTCTGTAGTGTAAGTAATTTCTCTTTCCAATTCTTTAAATTCATCTCTGTAACAAAATTGCAGTTTTATTTCTATTCTGGCTGCAAACAAAGTTTGCAACTAGTGAAACTAGGTTTGGTATATAGTCCCTGGTTTCCCAACAATATTATAGTGTTCCCATGTTAAGCCATAAGTAACAGATAAAAAAGATAAAATCCCTTTTACAATTATGAATTCAACTAGAAACTGCTCGAATATCAATACTTCTACTGCTCCTTCAGAAAAACTCTAATAGCAATAGGATTACTCCAGAAAAGAGCAAAGATATGTTTCTGTGGTGGCTTTTCCTAACTGAACTGTCTTTTCTTTGTTATTACACTGTAGCACTAAGTGTCGATCATACCCTATTTTTTTTCTTTTACATTTTGGAATTATGAAACAATACAATATTTCAGTGGATTTTTTGAGGGCCAAAAGGATCACTTTCAACCTAACTTGAAGATCATAAGACATGGGAGTGACAGGGCTGAATGCTGCACATGATATTTGAAATAGCTCAATTATTTTTCTATCCAGAAAAACTAAGTTTAAATACTAATAAAGAAAATCTTTGCCATAAAATTCAAGAGTGACTTCTGATACATTTTTGACAAGACACTTATTTTGGAATAAGTGTAGCATTCTTAACAATACTGATCCACATAACAAAAAAAAAAAAAAAAAA
>PYHW01010334.1:2807431-2840612 GCA_013186435.1 Turdus rufiventris
TCCTTCCTTCCTTCCTTCCTTCCTTCCTTCCTTCCTTCCTTCCTTCCTTCCTTCCTTCCTTCCTTCCTTCCTTCCTTCCTTCCCCCAGAGATTCTCTAATCAAGACTTCTGAAATTTGCACTAATGAAAGAGTCATGGCTAAATTATCCTGCATTGTATTGAAAATCTCAACTGTCAGACCTTTTCCATGAAAATTACAAGGATAAAGAGGAAAGAGGGGTTCTGTAACCTTTCCTTATGAGCCTCTATATGGAAAGGTTTCCTGTAAGTATGAAGGAAAGAGGCAGAGTCCAAACAACATGATGAAATAACATTTGAAATGGAACAAAAAAAAAAGAAAAAGGTGGAAGAAAGTAAAATTTCACTGGCTCAAAGAGAAAGGAACCATACATCTACACAACCAGTTATTAGAAGGCTTTTTGTCACTTATACATAATAATATAAAGGGTTTGGCTATAGGTGTTTAAGATCATAAGGACCTTAATTTAGAATAAGAGAAAGAAACCAATAGGTTATTGGAGGAAAAATCACTAAAAATATTTAAACCAATTATGCAAATATCTATTCTTTTATTAAAAGCTGCTAGTATTATTTTTATAAATGTATTTGATATGTATTTATTTCAAAAAATTGATATTGATTTTGAACAATTCAAAATATACTGAAGTAAATGCCATTACATCTAAAGTTAACTCAAACTAAATAGTTCTTTCTAAATCCTAAACTGTGTAAAATTCCTCCAAGCTGAAAATCCTATTCTTAGAGACAAAGTTGTGATTTTTATATGATCAAAGAGCAATCTTGATCTAAAAATTGGACCTTTTCTGTAATTATTTATGAATCATAAAAGACCTGCAAGCCTTGAAGTCTATTTGTAATTCATAGGCTTTGTGTTGTAAAAGAATCATTCAAAGAACCCCCCCAAAATGTTATTTTTAATCATGTATATAAAATAACAAATTATTTCCCAGTGGATTTTTTTAATTTATAGCTCTGTTTAAGTATAAAACGGTAATTTTTTTCCAGTTTTGGAACACAACTTTAAGAATTTTTTTAGGTAATTTTGGATCTGTAAAGTAAGATGTCTAATTTCCTAAAAATAAAATTGTTATCTTTTCATTCTGTCTGTGCTAGCTGTATCAGAATATAACTTACTTGTTTAAACTATACATCTCATGACTATACAGTGACATGATAACTTTTTAGCATTTAAGAACAACCTGAAATTCTCCAGAATGTATGATTCAGGTCAAAACTTATTCAATAAATCTGTCCTTTCAAGATTTTTTTTAACCAAAGGCAGCAAATCAGTATAAAGAATACTTTTATAATGAAGAATTCATCCATAAAGAAAAGAGATACTTGGAACTTAGCTTCTGCTCTCTTAAATGTGTAACACTCATATCTTGAACTAACCTGAGTGTAAAGTACTCAATGAAAAATTGTGGCTGAGAAATCAGAGTATCTAAATGGAGAAAATAAATTCAAAATTTATTCATAGAGAAATGTCATCTGTATTTGCTGCCCTAGGTAATATTTGTCTTACATTTGCAACTCTTGAGATCAGGGTCTTTTTCCCCACAAAAATGCACTGTCTATTGTCAAAGGGAAGGAATGATTGTACTAATTTTCACTGTCAGTATTTACCACAAATTCAAAATGTAGCTACTTATTGCTTGGAGACTGACATAAAATGCAGATGTGAACTCTAGGTAAAACAGTCAAAGAAAGAAGAAACACAGCCAAACCATGGGAAAGGAGATTGAAAGCAAACAGAGCCTAATGAAAACACTTCAGTCTCAGTTCATATTATAAAATTTAAATCCTGAGACTGACATGATATGCTGAGCTCAACTCAGATAGCTTTATCATTATTTCGTTTAGAATTTCGAGCCCTAGCAATCATGCAAAGTGACTAAGTACTGATTTAAACGGTTTATTTAAATCTTACATTTTATTTGTTACTTCTAATCTTTACATAAATGATGCATTTTCTTTTCTTCACATATACCAAAATTATCAATTTCATTTCTTTTGGATTATGCATATTACATCTCACCCTTGCAAACATATATACTTGCAAACAAACATATATACTTGCAAACATATATACTACAGCATAGTGACCTTTCTCTCTGAACTTAACTGACTGACAGATAAAACAAACAGATAAAAATAATTTCTAAAAACATTTTTCAATAGATGTAAATGCTATGGCAACTTCAAGAACCATCTTTATTCCGTAGTCTATTTTAATTAGAAACTCTAGTTGAAAAATATAGAATCATTCCACCTTTCAAAAATAAAGAAATTTAGTTTATTAAATTACTTTATAGGAAAGAAAACCTTTGCAACAATTTTAAAATATTCTCTGAGAGAACAGACTGGAAAGCTAATGGAGCATGTGAAGTACTAACCATATAGAAACACCCAGTGTGGTAGCTGTCTATCTTGAGGTCTTCACTAAATTCTTGTGCCTCATTTTTGAGGTCTGAAATGTTGCTTGCTGGTAAAATGTACCAAATAACACTCATGTAAATAAAGGGCACAGGTGTATAAATAAATTGCATGCATTCAAATAGATTATAAAGTAAGAATTGACAAAAATAGAGACAAATGTAAAGCAAATATTTTAACAAGTGAAAAATTGAGAGAGACTAGTAAAAGTTAAAGTCTGGATTTGGAAGCTGGATTACATCTTCCATGTGTACTAACACATTCACTAAACTTTGAATAGAATGAAAATAAATAAATTTAGATGTAAAAAAATTTTAATCTGTGTATAGTTGTGTATTATTTGTGGGAAAAGGAATATCTGTTTCATTCTATGTTATCAAGAGGAAAGATGGGCAAAGCTATTATTTCACACACTTTACTTCAACTTGTTCAAATGTATTTTATTTCAAGATTATTTTAGTGTAAATCTTAAGAGGCCATACTAGCACTTTCTTAAGAATGCTTTAAGGCTGAATAATAAAAGGTGTATAAAAATGTGATTTATATTTGCTTCTGAATAAATACTTCCACAACATCTACCTTAATCATGGAAAATTAGCTCCAGATGAGGATGTAACCTAGCAAGCATCAAATCTAATAGTTGAACAGGCCTATGCACTTATTCATGTGTAAAAAAGTACATTTATAGAAATGGACAGGGAGTCCAGCTAAATAAGTTTACTTCCTATATGTGTGTACTAGGTATAATAAATACACACATTTAAGTATAACATAACTATAATACTCCCACACATTCTTCTTAAAAGTGTGAAGCCAGGCATAATCAACATCTGTTGCAACACCAATACCAGATTATCATTTACTAGAAAAGGATGAAGAACAACTCTCCCAGTAAATATGAATATTTTGATTAGCACATGTTCTGCCCATCTGCCTAAATCTTAAAGCAAATTAAAACAAGATAAGTAAATATTTTTCAAGCTATTCATGCAGTTTTTGCCATCATTAAGAGGTTCCACTTGAATTAACTACAGTCTTCTATTTTAAATGACAGTGATGTGCAGAATATGTTTCATCTCAATCTTTGACCTCGTGTCCATAGAGAAAATGCTATCAAGCAATTCATCCAAATAAATGCAAAAAGGAACAATGACATAATTTTTAAATTTATGAAAATATTTCTAAATGAATGAATTCATCTGACATGACCAACTGAGAATGCACATTCTGAAGAACCTGAAGTAATGCCTCCCTTAGTCTCTTACAATCGATTGTAATGGGATCTGGTGTGACACTGTGGTGTTCCATCAGGATATGTTGATGTTTTTATCTTACTGCTTGCACTTCATTGTTAAAACTCCAAGAAAGATGAATAATAAATTATGTGTGTTCACACTATACACACAGACATTTCTCTAAGACAGAATCTCAGATCCACTAACATAAAAGGATACCTGACTTGTATTGTATTATGAAACAAAATTTTATTGTAAAACCCCATACATTTTTTCTCAGAACTAAATACTGAGTACTGTTTATTTCATATTTGGACTTAGACACATGCTATAAAAGAGCTAAACCAAAACAAACACTGCCTATGGGAAGAACAAAGATGACTTATTTCACAAATTCATTAAAGAAATAATGGATACCAATCTACTTGCATTAATTCTTAAAACATCAGCATTTTGAAAAGAGTAGTATTCAAATGGCATTATCATAAAAGTTTTTTACAATTTTTATAGAAAGATTTGAAATCTAAATGCATAGTTGAAAGCTTGTAAAAGTTAACTTACATGATCAATTAGTTCACGAACCATTCCATTCCACTGTCCGCTGGCATCTTCTTGGGCTCCATATTTTCCATCTTCCACCAGTCTAATCTCATAGGAAAATCCAAGAATAGTAGACAGCTCCCTGAGGAGGTCAATGCAATAACCTTCGAAACGATCATTTCCATACAAGGGTTTGTCAGACTTCTTGAACATAACATATGGCTCTTCCTGTAAGAATAAAGACAGAATGGATAATGAGAGCCCCCACACCTTTCTTTCTCATTTTAGCCTTGAGTAGTAGACACTCATACATACATATATATATATACATATATATATATATATACATATATATCTTCTTGACATCATTTCCCGTAAAAAGAAATAATATGAAAACTAGAATCCTTTTAGCTATGGATATGTGTGTCTAAAGTCTTCATATATTTTCAAAGATTCTCGTTGTCATTTTTTCTAAACACTGTAGGTATGTCTTCAAGGAATGCATATATACACTAAATAGACACATGCTCCTTAACTGACTGCATAATACAGTCATATAAAATGTTTTGTTTGGATGGACAATGCAAGCTTTTTAAAATGCAGAAACAATGATCTTTGGCAACTGAAAAAATATTCATTTAAACTCCAAACAGCGATCAAATACGTCCAATATTAGATTTTACACTTTTATTTATTGAAATATTTAAACTATTTTCTCAATGCTTTATTAGGCCAAGTGTAAAAAACCCACAGGGGAAGGAAAGAGTCAGTGAAAACACATATTTGTCTATTGCCTCAAGTTATAGGCTGCCATTTGCAAGACTGCAGCAAAACCTGAAAATATTTACTCAAAAAGAAAATTCTATGATAGACATTCCATGAAAATTGAATTAAATTTCTTTAAGCATTTATCTTCTAATGTTTAAATCAAGTTGCAATGTAATTTTTTTGCATTAAGTGGCATGCAAACAGAGACCTAACAAATTAAAATGATTGGCAGAATAATCATAATTGTAGGAAGAAAATTTACATTTAAAAAACCAGTATTTTTACATCTGTTTCAGAGTATAGGATGGCCTTTCTCAAACAGAAAATTAAAGGGAAAAATACAACAAAAAAAATTGGTAGTTTTCCACTACAATACGGAACCTATATTGAAGCTGTGTTTGTTAGGTTAAATATGCAATATAGCCTTTGCTCACTTTTGGGAGAGATTTTTAAATTTTTTTTAATAATTAAAAAGAAAAAGAATCAAGTAATGTCAGACAAATAATAGTATATTCAGTCATTGTAACAAACACAAGACTCAGTGAATAATCAGATAAACTCTTCAGGACAACTTAGAAATATTCTTACAATCCTAAATCCCCAGATCAGCACTCAGTGGTGTTAAAGGCACCTCCTTCCACAGGCATTTGACAGCTTTAATACGTCAGCACCCCCAATATAATCTTCTGCCTTGAGTTTTCCCATGTTTTAAGCATTATATCCACATAAAACCAAAATTTTAGTACAGAAGATTTTACCCAAAGAAATAAAAATGAGAATGCAGGGAAGAATCTTGTTCTTAAAAGAAGTGTTATATACTCCTATTGAAATTAGTAAGGTTACAGCCATATTTTCAAAAAGTACATCTCTGATCTTCATACAATTAGCAAGGAGGAAAGATGAAATAAATTGTCCAGCCAAACTACTAGGATATTTTAACAGAAATTTCTCAAACAACAGATAAACAAATTACTACAGAAGAGATTTTCAAGATGCAGTACTGACAAGAACAAAGACCTAGCAGAAAACATGAAAGTTGAAAGCAATTTAAATTACAAGGATCACTGAATAATTCTTGAGAAGCAGAGATGGTAGGAGAGAAAAAACTAGGTGTTAAAATGGTTGTTAATAAACTTCAGAAATTGATATTAAATGTCTTAGAGAAAAACAACTGTAACGAAAACAATTTTTTTAGGAAAAATGACAATTGCTTAAAGAAAGAACACCACTGGCCCAGCAGAAGCTATGCTAAGACAAAACACATTGTGCTTTTTTTTTTCTGGGATAACAGCAATTGTCCTCACATTAACTAGTATGGTTCGGATTTGTGCTCAAATCAGTGTTATAACACAGGAATATTGTCATTACTGCTGACCAGAGCTTATACAGTGTCACGGCCTGTTCTGCAGGCATGAAGGAATTCCAATGCGGCTTGGAATGCTCATATGCACAGATCCAAGACATTTGCTCTCAAAGTTGTTCAGATATTTACAGTCTTATACATCCCCCAATCTCTGGAATTTTGGCAAGATTCATGACAATATTTTTGTCTCTTCCATTCCATACAATCTTGAGTTATCTGGGACAGAATTTAAATATGTGCAGTATCAGGAGGATGTATAATTCTCAGTGTATGCTTTTAATTCTCTTCTACTTAATAATCACAGTAGAATTTTCTTCATTGAGCAATTCAGCTCATTGATACATTCCAGCATATTTTTCTATCAGATCATTATAGAAATCCTCAGACATTTTATCTGTTATGCTGATGCTTTTTTATATTTTGTTAAAGAAAAATAAAAAAAACTTGCAACCCTTTCTGAAATTCTTAGCTCCAACTCCATACTCATTTATATTCTTTAGTCTGGCCAATTTGGATAAGGGCTACAATATTATCTTTATTACTATTTAATGATTCTAAACTTTTGCTGAGAAGACTGATCAATAAGTAATTAATACTCTCTTAATGCTTTTCCAATGCTACATTAATTAATTTCTTACTGATACTTGCTACTTCTTCTTATAGTCTTTTACTGTACAAAACATCAAAACATTTGTTTTTTCTCTTCAAACCTTTTACTTGCTATGTAAAGTGATTTCTAACTTCACTTCAGCAGGGCTGGTGTTGGCAGCTTCATCTGTAATAGCTCTTATTAATTCAAATTTTTTCTCTAGTTTTCTTTTTTCCTTGAGTAATACACATTCTAAATACTGAACATGTCATTCAGGTGTTCTGGACAAGTGCATGCAAAGGGTTCTACATGCTTTATTTGCTCAAGCTTTAAATTTGGAGAATGGGTTGATGTAAAACTGGTTGCTAAACATACTCTCAGGAAAGTCTCCATGTATTAAATGTACAATCACCTTTGCTTCTTGGTGGATTATCACTTCTATCAAAATCTTTCACTAGGACAATTATCATTGATTAGGTAGACAGAGTTTTTATACTGCTTGATATGTAGATTGGCTGATGGTTTATACTTTCTTTAACGCTGTTCACAATTTTTGTTCCTTCAGTTCCTGAAAAGATGACCCTTAAATATTACTAGACAACATCACAGAATGAGTATTTGAAATCTTCTAAACAGTTTCAGTGGAAATTAAGTCTTTCAACTGGACACATCTCCCCAGGAAAACAGGGAAACAACTTCCATTGGCAGTTGTATTATTGCTTGGAATGACATGAGTAGCTTGAAACAAGTCACTGAATAAACACTGACTATAGACTCCAGAATGAATCCACAGGAAGAGACAATGTTTCCAAAAAACTTTGCTATTCTAAATTAAGAACAGGTCAGCTTGCTTCAAAATTTTAAGATCAAAATCATGATTTAATGTCTCATAATATTAAAATATATTCAGTGAAGAGAGATACAGAGGAACCCCATCCCAAGCCAGATGAGCTCAAAGAGTGAGAATGTGAATAAACTCATAAACACAAAAAATTATTTTTCTGAAAAAAATTACAGAAAAGTAAACTTAGCTAAAATACTGAAAATAAAGGTATGTCTACAAGAAACCTGGAATCACAGATGGATTAAAAACTGTATCTGCAACTAAAAGATAAATTTTTGAAAAGTAATTAATATTGCAACTTTACAGACTGGTTTTAATTTTAAAATTGTACAGCTAATGCTTGAATGAAAGTACACTTACTCTTCAAAAAAATTGTCTGCAACTTTCTCTTTTTCTTTTCAGATATGAACAATAAATATTTACTTGAATTACTCCTGTGATTTATATTTCAACCACAAAGATATCACTAGAAATTACAAGTTTTAATTTCAAGTTCTGCTATTTTTATTAATATTAATCAAACATATACATTTTTCTTCATAATTTCAACATGGAATAACATATTTTTTAGAGAATCTAGAATTACCATCAGTATTGAGGAAAGCAAAAAAAGCACACCAAAAAAAACCAAAAAAACAAAACAAAACAAAAAAAACCCAACAAAAAGAAAGTGCAAGTCCAAAAGATGAAAAGAGAAAAACTATTTGAAAATTTGCCACTGTTTGAACAGAGACTTTAATTATTAGTTTCTGTTCACCAGAAGGTGGGATACTGGAGTATTAAAAGACTGCCTTATCTTCTTAACATTTATATCAAATGTAAGGAACACACAATAGATTTTCACAGTAGGCACTCAAAATTCTAGTGGGAGAGGTGAAGCAATCCACTAGTTACTATCAATCAAAACAACTGATAGCTGACTCATCTTTGTAAAGGTGACAGGTAAATTTATTATTTTAATTTTAATACATATTAATTTAAAATTTGACCATTGAAAATTCATGCTTGAGTATCCAAGAGATTAGGGAGAGAAGTTATGCACTATCCACTACACATTTGAGAAAGCAGCATATATCAATAAAATAAAATGAGGGAATACTATTCCTTGAACTAAGTAAAATTGTTTTAAAAGTTATTATAAATATTACTCCTAATTCCTTCTAATTCTATTCCTATTTCAAACCAATTTTTTTAAGGGAAGTATAATAAAAAAAGGTAACTTCACTTTTCAAATGTGGAGTAACAAAAAACTACTAAATTTGAGAACATCACATACCTTTCATAACTTTCTTGGAAATTTAACTTGACAACTGTGAGTTTTTCTGAGCTTTGATGCAAGCAGATAAAGAAAAGCACATAAAAGCTACACAGGAAGGAAACAAGCATCTATTTCAGCAGAACAGGACAAATGAGTCAGTATGATGATATGTCCAGGCTGTATGAAATTAGCAAAAAAGAGCCTAAGTACCATGCATATGCCTTTATAAAATGGAAATTGAATTCTAAAGTTAAAACTCTTTCAAATTGGTAGTAAAACATATACAAGAACAAAAATATTTAGATACTTAGATCAAAAGTCTAAAGAGAAGAAATGTTTCAGAGTTCTGGTAGGAGTCAATTTAGGAGAATTAAATAATAAGAAATCCTAATTACTGAATTTGGAAATTTGTTTTCTGTAGGGGTTTTGATTGGTTTGGTTTTTCCTAAATGCAGAATATTCATAACGTAGACTTTTTAAATTAAAAAGAAATTCTGAACTTTCAATGCAGATGGTTTTAAAGTGAAACAAAGCAATAGCATAAAAAATATTTATATATCCAAACCTATGGTCATAAAAGATAAAAACAGCATACTTATTATTTTTTGAATGTTTCTCCCCCTTCCCTGACTGTCCTCAGGGACATTCTATCTATCAGGTCTAAAAGGACCTGACTATCTCTCCAGTGGACACGTTCAGTTGGTGTTTGGGGCTGCTATGGGATCAGAACTTGGAAATCAGATCATGTTTCCTCAAAAAAACTACATGTAGGTGGGTTTTGGAGACAGGATGAAGTCCTGACAACTCCTGTCCCTTTCCAGAATAGAATACTGAATTGTTGGGAAACCAGGGAATAATCTTTCCTCATGCTACCTGTAAAATGCATTATGGAGAATTAAAGACAAAAAAGAGCACATAGTTCTGTCCTTACTTAAAGTAGATTAAATAATGAATCACAGTTTATGTTTTATCGTTTTTCCCATCAATCTATTTTCTTCTAGAAACTCAGCCACCACTGAAAATGCAGGGTATACTTACTCACAGCTGTAAGGATCTTAATGACTCCGAAATATAGAAGGAAAAAGATATTGCTCCAAATTTCAGAAACAGAATTTAAAAGAAAAGAAAAACTGGGATAATTAAATGAAAAGTGAGCACTAAAGCAAACTACAGAGAAAAATGATTAAGGCTCCACAGCTGGCAGTATAGCATAGACTATTGTAGGGAATTCTTAAAGTGAAAAATACATCATAGAAAACCCATATGAACAGCTTAAATGATAGAATTGCCTTTTCTTTTTTCATTTAAGCAAGATTTTGCAGACTCAAAAAAGGAGATAAAAGGAAGTTGATGATGAAGTAGGTATATTTCTAGGAGCTTTAGCATTTTATATTGTTCCCTTTCATTACTACAAAATGAATATTCAGTAATATGCTTTCTGTCCAACAGAAATGTATTTTTAAGCTTAAAGGAGATAGAACTACCAAATTAAGCTGATACATGTATTTCTGCACCAAAAATGGTTGGGTCCTTTTTACTAACCCAAGTACAGCTCTTCCAATTTATACCACTTTTTCTGAGTACCATTCTTCATAGCTGAAAAGAGTAACTGCAATTACCAAAACTTTTACTAATCAATAATTGAAGTTAAAAAGGCAGCTACAAGTGAGCAACTTGTAGAACCAATTAAAGTCCATTTTTTTTAAATTGTATTATTTAGATACCTGCAAAGAGGATGAATACTTATAAATGACCACTAACCAAAATTAACTCTTAAGAGAAAGGGTATCATTGATTACAGAAAGCAGCTTTTCTCTTAAATCTTATAAATCTTCTTTTGTGAGATTTACCAGATTAAAATCAGTGCTCATTGGTAGCACTGCTATTTACATTCATACAATTTACCATTTATTGGGCTATTTCAACCGAAATCATGCTAGTATCACTACATAAAAGCAATATGATACACAGAGTGTGTTAACTCAAACCTCATCAACAGGCAGAGGTTAAAACACAAACAAACTGAAAACACCCTAAGTTATTGAGTGTTTCTTATGTAATCTTGCAGGCATTGATCCTTGCTGCAGCATCAATATCACTGATCTGGAATCAAGCATACCATGATGGCTACTGAGGTGAGCGTACCAAGGCTGATTCTTTACTGAGTAATGAAGGGAATGGGTCATTTGCAGAGACAGGTTCATGTTCTGTAAAGCAGTAATTCTAGCAGCAATTAGGTTCACATGAATTAAAGTACACATCAGTGAAAAGCATCAAGTAAAATCCTAGACAGGATATCTGGGTTCAAAGCAACAGCAGTATAGAGAGTATGGGAGGTCAATTAATAATAACATTTACTTGATAATGCAGTAGTTTTTACATGTAGGAAACTTGTGAAAGTCTGTGGGAAGAAAACTGGCAGGTTAATAATCTAGAAGATACTATTTTGCTATAAGACAATATATGACATTCATTTATATTTCATTTAAAAAAGAAACAAGGTATCATAAATTTATAAACTAAATTATAACTATAGTGCACCATTACTATAATTAATGGTATAAGACAAAGTTGTGGTAAATCTATACTGGTTTTAGCATAACAAGAAATTATATCTGAAAGTGAGTCAGTCGTGTTCCATTTTATATATCTGGTATGTATTTTTCAATTAGTGAAATAAATGAAACAAAGGATTTCCGCAGATTTTCTATCACTTATAAATAGATCTTATAAACAATGAAAAAGTTGCACACTGGATGAAATTAGATTACCTATGTTACATAAAAGGTTAAAAACACACTGGCATTTGTGTCTATGCACCTGTAAAAACCCACTCTAGTATGAAATGTCATAATATATGTTTGGAGTTTTGTAAAAACTTAATAAAGCATACAACTGCCAGGAAGCAAATTCTTTTTTAATATCTGCAAATTCATGATAATGGTGGCAGCAGACAAACACAGGAGACAAAATCCTGGAAAGCTGTAAATTTTCATTGAAATTTAAATTACTATTTTAAAATTACTGCAAGGAAATAAATGAACACTTATTTTTACATAAACAAATGGATTTAATTATAAGTAAAAAAAATACCTTGTTCACTGCTGTGAATGTGCCAACAGTGAAAATAAAAAAGATGTTACTTAAGTTGTTTCTTCTGCTCTAGTTCAAAGGATAAATAAATTAAATATCTGTATGACTAAAAGTTTCATCTCAATAATTGAGTAATAATAATGCTAAATAAATGTTAAATACTTAGCACTTTCCTTTGCGGTGTTAGAATAACAAACAAAAGCAATAAATTTTTGCTGGCTAAAATCATCAGACTAACCAACAAAACACGTTTTAAAACCAATTGTCTTTTGTCCTCTCATATGGCACTGAAAAAAGTGGCTTTCTAAAGAATGAAACATTCTAGTCAAGAAAAGTTAAATTACTATTCAATTAACATAACTGTAAAATTGGTATAACTTGCTCACAAGTAAGGTAAACATCCATGTCTAACTTATCAACTGGAGTTCATTCATGACACCATATATTCCAAGTAATTTTAAGTAAATTCTAAGTAATGGCAACGCACGTTGCAGACTGTTCATTACTATTGCAATTAGTGTGCTGCATTCTATCAGTTTTTCTGCATAACTGTATTTCAGGAAAAGCAAATACAATCGCTTACCAAGATGGTAGTAACAATTAAAGAACGATTGGACAGGGAATCTGTGATGTTTGCTGGTTTTCCTTTCTGATTCTCTGTCATGTTAAGGCCGCTCAATGGATCCCAAGTTCCAACCTATAAAACAGCAAATTACTGTGTAAATTGCCATTTGTTACATTTCAGCATCTAGAAAAGAACACTTTAAGGAAAAACAGCCTGTTACAGGGGAAAAAATTGATTGGTAAGTGTTATTATTAAATTTTGTTCCATTTTTCTCTGTCATTAGGTTTAAAGTCTGCTTATTTAAAACATGATTAACAATACCTCAAATTATGTTTTGTGAAGTGTGACATTAGGTGTAAAAATTATATAAAGAACATCCAAAGCTACTCTTAACACTTAATTTTTCATTTCTCAACATAAACCATATCTGAAGATAATTTAACAGGCAGAAATTCATTTGCAGAGCAGAGAGCATTGTCTCTACAAAAGGATTTATCCTTTTCTGTGGTCAGAGAGAACAGCAGGACAAAATATGTTTGTGGGAAAAAGTCATGGAGAAGACAGAAACAGGCTAAGTACAACAACTTAATTCATTTACAGATAAATCTTCAACGCATTAATATTTTGACATTTCATACTTTGAAATAAAGTCTATAGGATTTTAACAAAATAGAAACATCCAAGGTCATGCTTCAAGGCTCAGGTCAAGGACAGACTTACATACAAAGTCATAAGAAATGAGATTTATCTGTCATTTATCTGCATTTTTATCCCTATACAATTAAAATGGTAAATATAACTATCCATTTTAGAAATCAGAATGTATTGCTGCATTGTCTAAAAAAAACCCCCACAAATATGTGTTATTTTCATTTTAGACAGTATTTTAAACATCATTTCCAATACTAAGTAATATCTATAATACAAGGTAAAGCTATTTTAAAACTAAACCTAGACAAAAATTAAAAATGTCTGTAAGGATTCATTGCAAATATCTATATCTATGTATATAAACACACACAATTTAAAAAATTATCTCTTCAACTGAGTCCTGAGAGACTGTTTGTATACTTTTAAATTATTTGTTGCCACAGGACTATAGAATAAATTTAGGATGCAATGTGGTGTGGATAAAAAGAGTTTCATTTCTAAAACTGACTGCTACAGAGCATGAATCAGTTGATGCTGTAATAAAGAAAAGAAAAAAATTGATCTATTTTTCTACAATTTTCTGTTCCACAGGAATCAGTATTTTGTCTGTCTTCCTTGCTTAGCACTCAGTTCCAAGAAGTCATTCTTTTGAACTTGGCCATTTAGTACGTCATAAATTGATCAAAGAATCATGAAGGGAAAAAAGAATATGCGTGTCTCAGAAATACAACTGGAAAATAACATCTAAATATTATTTCAAAGTATTGAAATTAAGCCTTGCTACCAAAAAACCTCTCCTTCATTTACTGTTTTAATACAATTTGATTTGGTGAGTTGAAAGGCTTTCAGAAAACACAAAACGTTCAGTTTTGCAGCTTGGCCACAATCAAGAAATTTTAAAATGGTTGCTAACACTTAATTGCAGTGTTCTGCTAATTATGACAATCACAGTGTTTGCTTTACTTCAAAGACCTAACTAGAGTAGAATAACAAGGAATGACAAAGACCAGAACTTGAGCCTGTCGCTGAATATCTGAAGCTGAACTAATCTCCTCTATGAGATATAACTCCAGGTACACAAGTAGCACAAAAATTTCTGAGAAAACACCATCATCTTATATGATGTGTTTCACATCCTAAATTCATTAAATCATTTGCTTTGGTCAAATTCGTATTTATAATTCAAATTTATATTGGCAAAAGATAGGACACTGCTAACTAAAATACTTCCTCTCCTACTTTTTAACATAGTCACATACACAAGCAAAAGAATATCAACTGTTAGAATTTTTATTTTGTCTAACTAGACACTTAATTTACTGCAGACATTTAAGAATTATCAATAGCATTTCTTAAAATGCTTAAAATGCAACAGTTTCTTTAAAAGAAATTTCTGTCTTGAAAAGCTGATTCATTGTTTTTCTAAATTAGGTTCATAGTATTTTTACTGCTGCTTTTGTTAACCACAAATCTAAGAAATGGACCAAAATTCAGAGGTTCAAAATTAGACTTTCTTTGGATTATCTTTGTTGATGAGCTCAAATACAGCAATTTACACCACGGGTTCTTATACTTTAGTGATATGTTTAGCTCCCAAATCACACAAATGCGTTTTCAAAGTTGCTCCATACAGAAATTTTGTGCAAAAACAGTGCAGCAAATAATTTATTTTATTTTTGTTTCAGCGCAGTGTTTTAGTTTTTAAGTAGCTTTTTGAACTGAATAGAATTGCCAATGTGTTTTTACTAGAAAATTTTAAATGCCAAAAATGTAGAAAAAGTGCATCAAGGTAGTTTATAACTGCCTATAATTGGCTTAGGCAAGAATAAGTTTATTTAAGTTGAGACAATTCCAAGAGCTACATTCATCACTGAATATCACAGAGTATTCTGTAACACGGCAATTGTCATGGTCTTCAAGGACATGGAATACAATGTCCCAAATTCATGTGAACGGTTCAAAACTTACATCCAATCTTCCACATATTTGACTTCCAGGTTGTATTTTGACTATCAGGTTACTGCAGTCCCTCAAAACCAGATATTCCCACCCAGCTGGACATCCCCACCCAGAATCACTTTGTAGCTCTGTAGGCTGAGACCTTGACTCTGTACAAGAACTGCTGAAACATTCCCGTGTTATCAATGCTGTTTTCAGCTCAAATCCAAATCACAGCCCCATAAAAGCTTATATGAAGGAATTTAACTCTGTCCTAGCCAAAACCATCAAAATATTTCACCATCGCCCCAAAAAAAGAAGCACTGTACACTCACAAAACTTAAAACTTGCTGCATTTACTTATGCTCTAGAGCACTTTACTGAGATTCAGTCTCATGAGATGCTAGTCACAAAAATTCAGTAGCTTTCTTACTTCAGCATGTTTGAAAAGTGATTTATCTTCATGAATAGATAAATACACTTTCAAGTATTATTCTTTTTGATTTCTCTTCAAAGTTCTCCTGAGAAAATTGTCATTATTTTTGCTCTGAGTCAATCAAAACTGTGAATATGACTCACAGTGAAGTGCCATAAGCATTGTATTAGGTAAGATCATTGCCTTTCTGCAGTGCAACTCACTGACCAAGCAGCCAGAGATGTGTTCAACTCTCAAAGAGTTCTCAAATCCTTCTCTGTCTTCTTTATTTAATTTTGTGGAGTAGTTAGTAGTAGTGGTGATTACATCAAGGAAATAATTATGCTCCATTAGGAATTATAATATTTCTTCATATTTCTATTGCTTGCCTTTTTTTGCTTTTTTCAGTAATATTACTATTCATGCCTTCTCTGACAAATATAACATTAATAACAATACTTCAATACTTCTGGATCCCACAGATTTACTACTTCTTTCTCTTTTTTTCCTCTCTTACAAAACCTGTTCTTTACGCTATTTTATTTTTTTCCCCAGATCGTTATTAAAGGTACAAAATAAAACAAGATCTTACATCAATATGCTAGACAATGAATTATGACTAATTTTGTGTCATTTATGTTCATCCTATGTGAAGGTTTCTGAGCAAGGCTTCAAGCCAGTTGTAACATCGCTTATTCAGGATATGTAATTATTCTTCAGTCACAAATTTTCATATCAAAAGTGGCATTAAATTCAGGTATTTTTTATCTCCTTGAAGTATAAAATAATTTTCCTCACAATGCAGCCTCAGTGCAAAGACTGATTGACTGCAATTTAAATTATCATTTATTATGCTGGAGTGTCACAATTTTGGATTTTCACTGTGCTTAATCATGAATAGTTTCTGTCTGTCCAAAGTGACTGTAATAAATTTTTGTGGTATATTATATTAACAGCACTCCAATCATCTCTTAATTTTGTCATTTTCATCTTACAAGGAGCTATCATTTTTGGCAGACCTGAAATTTTATTTGGAAACACATACTTCTTATTGACTGATGCTTGATTATCACCTCTCATTCTAGAGTTTCAGGAACAAGTATTTTATGTAAAATCTGGGATTGCACATAGCATTCTTTTAAATCAGTGAGAAATTGTTCTGTTGTCACTGACTTCAGCAGTCACTGAACTTATAACGCACGATTTAAGTTATACTTGGTTATACTAACCAAGCAATTTATCTAGGACATATTTTTACAAAATCTGAGTTTAAAAAAATTCTTCACTATAAATCTTTTTTTTCTCCCTTCCATCAATATTTTCCTCTTAATGGGTTACAGCTGAAATTGTTCAGGTTAGAAGAAATAATAATGGTTTACAGTATGGAAACATGACATACATATTATGGGGCACAGAATTATTATCTCCCCACCTCTTCTCATCTCACAAGTGGGAAGATATACAGAAGAAAAGGAAAAAAAAACCTGTTCAGGAACTCTTACAACATAGACAGAGATGGCTGACAAGATGGTTTGGGAAGAACATTGAAAACAACTGATAAGGACAAAGATGAAAAAAACGGCTCCTGAACGAAAAAGAAAATAAAGAGAAAGGGCATGGAAAGAGATTAATAGGTACAAGGGAGAGGGATTAGACAGAAAGGGAAACGGGTAGGGAGGGTCTGGAGGGAGAGACAAAGGAATGGGAAAGAAGAAAGAAAAGGAAGGTGTAGCAGAAGAAAGGGGAGAACGAGTATGATATAGAAATGAAGGGAGGTAAGGGGCTGAGAGAAGAGTGACTCATCACAGCTTTAACAGAATGAAGTCTTGGAGAAAAAAAATCCAACTTTGAGGCAACCCTTTTCAACAAAAGAACTCGCTAAAATGCACTCCTTCTACTAGGAACTGTCCTGCTCCAAAATTTAATCATTCACTCTGGAAGAATAAAGTTTATGTTCTTTCAGAATAATGAAGTTCAATGAGAAATATTTCTCTGTGGACATTGATTTATCTTTCTCGGTAAAATACACCATATTTTTCGTAGGTTTAGTAAGTGATTCAATCAAATGTGCATACACTTGAATTTTCCTTTTCCTAATCTCATCTTACACCCCAGAGAAACTGTTCTGGTTTTGCTCATACACAGTAACTGATTCTTTCTGCTCCTTCCAAAGATTGTCAATGCTTTTTGGTGAAAAATAATATTACCACTACCATTTATCACATGACCAAAATAAAACATGAAGGTAGCAAAAGTATCTTGCTTTTCTATGAAAATCTTTATATACAGCTCAAGCACATACTGTTTTTGTGGGTGTTTTTAATATCCATGTGCTTCAACATTTCTGGTTTTGTCTCTTACTTAACTTTCAATATAACTGTTTCCCAAGTTCCTTTTTTCTATTATGTGTTTTAGAGAACTACTCTATTTCCTGCTGAATTTTATTGTCTTCCATATTTCTCTGTAGACCTTTTTTGCTTTATCTCTATATTTTCACTGATGTATATATCTCCTAGTGTATTGTCAACTGAGATTTTATTTTCCAGAAATATCAAGTTGCTTTGAGTTTCCCAAATGCCACCTATAGTTCTTAAAGCCATCTTAAATTACAAAGACTTCCTTCCCTCATTTTCAAAGGTTGTCACTTACATACAGCTACTACTGACTTATTTAGCTATAACCATGACATCAATTCTTCCATTTATTTCCAGTAAGAACAACAGGTTGCACTATGTATATTCTACTTGTACACAATACTAATTTACTTTTCAAGTCTAATCATTACTATATACTCTTTCCCCTCCCCCTCCACCAATTTGCCAGAGCTCACTTCATGGGAAACTTTATCCCAGAAATCTAATGCCAGTGCATTGCTGAACATTTCATAATATAGTTTAGCTCTCAAATCACAGGTTTTCCACTGGACAATAAAAATGTTATTAACTATGTAAGTTTTTCAAGACAAGTTTATGGTTTCTGAGCTTATATAAATCTTCCCAGTAGAAAAAATTAATATTACAAAGCTTATCTTGTAGATAAAATTTTGTTAAAATATGTTGTTTATGCAGCTTCTCCATTCAGTGATTCACAGAAGAAAGGAAATGCAACTATGCAGTATTGTCCCTTCCCTTAATTTCTGGTTTTATTTGTGCACACAATTATCACTGTGGAGCAATAATTGATAGAACTTTGTCTGGAGATGAAGGAAAACATAGTCCTCACAGAACACAGAAGACCAGATCTAAATACAAACTACAAAGCAGATGCCAGTTGCAAAACCTTTGCCCACTGATCACAACAACATGGAGATACTGTAGCTTCCTGAAATTGCCTCTTCGTGGCAAGGTGGCTGGAGGGAAGATGATCTGATTTCAGATCATGATCGTGTCATATAGGCAGGCCAAATGTCTGTACATGCTTCCTGAGCTTTTAAGTTCAGATATAGACAACACTAAGCTACACGGAAAGAGCATTTCCCAATTCTTTGGTCTCTCCCTACACCTCTGTACAAGAAATATTAATGTCAGAAGACAGTTAAACCAGTCAAGATACCAATTCTTCAATTTCTGGTACCATTTATAGTGATATTGAGCTGCAAACAGATACACTCTTTTATGTAACACATGACATACTACTGTAAATATTTTTAGGGGGTGAGTTTTGTTTCCCACCTCCTTGGAGGCAAATGTCTTACACACCTTTTCAAGACCTTCTTCTTTGAGACTGATGACGTCCAAATCAAAATCTGTCCTTAAGCCATTAGTTTTGTTGAAAGTTATCCTGCCTGTGAGGCCTTCCCAGTGGGCCTATGGAGAAAGAAAAAACAATTCCTAGAAATAAATACATCTTCCTCTTCTTTTACCCAGAAAGGACAAGATACTCCTGCCAAAATGGAATCATTAATTATTCATTTTATGCAAATAATTTACCTTATGGCTGATTTTTGTTTTTAATATTTTGCATTTATTTTTTGCTAATGAAATCAAACTTTCTTTCAGTCTTCATAGACAATTTTTGAACTCTCATGTCAGGCAATAGACTCTTCTACTGAACAAGATAAAAGGCTGTTTTGTTTTCATTCCTACATCATTCTTGCATGCATTTTCCCTTCTGCTTCCTTACATAACTCCCCCTCCCCAGTCCCCAAGCATCAATACTGGACTTCATTAGTTTTGTCGGGAAATTTCATTCAAATAAAGGCTTTCTTTTATAAGACACTGATTCCCCTGAAACCACATTGAGATAGCAAAAATTGAGGTCAATGAGCCAGCCTTCCTGAGCCTATTCCTCACTTTTAATAAAGTGCAATAGCCTCTTTTTTTTAATAACTTAAAATCTACCCCGGTTCTGAAACTATACAAAGTAGGAGAGAAAATGTGGGAAATAAAATTATCGTCCTAGAAGGAGCTAATATTAAAAAAGAAAATACATTCAATTGCAAGTAATTCTCCTCATCATAATATTTTGCACAATATCTACATTGAGAAGTACTGTATTACGAGTTAGAGTATGAGGGATTTGAATAGTCTACAGTGTTCACCTTTAGCAACTTAAATCTCCTAGCTTTACGGTCACTATCTATCAGTATCTAAGCAGCATCTGGGGGGATTAAGGAGACATATAGTAATTCACCATATAAAACTAATTGAAAAATCAATTTTAACCAGGAATAAAATTAATTCCTGGCCCCTTTAAACTTATGCTAGTATTTAGTTGCTGATTTTCTCATGATCAGTCATGGTTTTAGTCTATGTTTTAGAGTTCAGGTGTTTGGGTTTTTACGCCACAAATGCTCCACATAGACCCAATTAACTACAAACATGAGTTTTAGTCAGAATGCAGTCATTTCAGCTTTCTACACCTTTTTTTGTTACAAGTAATACTTCAGGAAAACCCACTTTCAAATAAAAATGCTGTCTTGCTTGTTAAACTCCTTATACATAACAAGATGAGAGATGACCGTCAACCGAAAATAAACCAAAAAAACAAAACAAAAAGAAGGCAGGAGCCAAACAGAATGAAGAGCAAAATAAAACAGAAATTGGGAGAAAAGAAAGCAGCGGGGCAGGACCCTTTATTAGTGACTTACCTCCTTGATGAGACTCATGAAGCGGGTCCCAAAGCGCCACGGCTTGTGGCGGTTGCACTGCAGCGAGCTCACAGTCATTTGTGGGAACTGCTGGACAGCCACGGACACCACATGGACAGCATCATACATCAGTGCTGCATCCGTCTGAAATGAGAACGGCAACAGAAACATGAGCACAAAGCAAACACACAGGCCAGCAGACAGAGAAGGAAACAATAAATTAGGGCTGCTCATTCAGCTTAAGGGAAAAATGGTCCAACTGCTTGTGCAGCCTTGTTGCCAAGTCATACATGAGTTATGTCAGAGTCTTCAGCCAGTCTTAGCTTTTCTCTTTTTAATGCTGTAAAAAGGGCTTAAATAACTACTTTTCAGGATCATGGGAGTACACTTGCATCCAATGACTCATGTTCCTTTAAAAAGCAGTATGTTAGGGAGCTATATAAATCACTGTATGCATGTTTGATTCAAGTCGGTTATTTTCTTGAGTGACACAAAAGGAAAAAGGAAACAAATTGACAAAACCTTTGCTATAAAAGAAAGTTTACAGATTCAGGAATGTTTTTGTTTTGAAATTACAGACAAGATTCCACCCCAAGAGTACTCAATTGATTAATTAATAATTTTTAATATGTGTCAGTTCAAATCCCTATGGCAGAACTAATCAGTATCTTCAATAAATCAGAGGTAGATTAGAATTACATCAAAATGCACATTAATTTTAATATCTTTCATGTCCCATCCTAAATAAATAGACATAGTGTTTGCTAAGTAGTGTTGTATTAGCAAAGGACACAGACAGCCTCTCAGCACACACTGTCATGCTGTACAAGAAAGTGATATCTCTCTCCTGTTTTCCTTGATAAACAGAGGCCTGATAAGCCTCTGAACCAAAAGCACAAGAGGACCTTAGATTCAGCTGGTGGAAATGAGTGCTACGCCATCTGCTCAGCATACCTTAGAGAAAAAGGACCTATTTCCCCTTCCCATTCGCATAATTAGTGAGCTGTGAAATTAGTTCTTTAATGGATAGGAAACCTGGAGATTATTGTGCTTGTCACAATACAATACAATGCAATACAAAATGAGCTTATATAGTGCTTTTCATGCAAAGGCTTCCCGAGGCTCTTTACAATAAAACTAAACATAAAAATGCAAAAATATTCTACCATTATAGTGCATAAGCTACTGTTAAAGAGAAAATACACGCTCACATTTAAATGGCTCTCCCAAGGAGAGATTTCTGAATTCAAACAGAAATAAATCCTAATTTTAAAATAGCCAGTATAAGAGGTTTCAATGATCTCAGACTCCAAGCAGTTTATGCAGGGGCTCCAAATCAGTCAGAAAATATTTTTCCTGCCAAATTGTTCATTATCTTCAAGGTATTAAAGTGCTTTTAAGGCAAGCTGATATTTGACAAGGAGGCAGTGAAACATCAAAAAGTTGGAATGACATGCTGAGTAAGCGTCATGCAAAGTTTAATATTCTAGAAGCACAACTTGGCAGTAGTTGAAGTCTAGACAACAGCTTTTTAAATAAACTACACAATAAGTACAACACATAAATCCGGTTCAGAAATGCAAACTGGCTTTTAAATCAGTTTAACTTCTACAACAGTAGTCCTTGTACCAATGAAGGAAAATTTAAATTTCTATGAGACTTCAGCAAAAATAACTCACAAAGAAGCTATCAGAAATTCAACACCAGCAGCAACGGATTAATTAGATGTAAATTTGGAAGCAGAACTGTTAAGACTCGTCAGTAGGAATCAAACGGACATTATACCAGATGCAGAACAACACGGCTTTCCATCAAATTCTCTAAGCCACTGAAGTAGAAATCTGTAGCATGACAAAAACACTCAAAGATGTCAAAGACACATGATCAATTCTAGCAGATATACATTGTGAGGCACTAGAAAAGGTTGCTCAGAGATGTGGATGTTCCCATCACTGCAAATGTTCAAGGCTAGTTTGAATGGAGCTCTGAGCAACCTGGTCCATGGAGGCAGGGCTAGATTAGATCTTTGAGGTTCACTCCAACCTCTCAACATTCTATGATTCTGAAAACATGTTGTCAAAATCTATTCATCAAAGACAAAGCAGATGAGGAAGAAAATGCCACAGTGTCATATCCATAACTCAATTGATAGACCCTGTCCTATCAGAAGGATAAATCTGAATCTGCATCTACCATTTACTACTGTCAATACAAAGTTGCAAACGTATAATAAATTAAAATATCTAGATTTTCAAGAAAAGACAAATATGTTGTTAAAATTATTTTTTAAAATCTGAATAGTTCTAAATATATTCTAGAGGAAAATGTACTATTCAAACTAAAACAGAAGCAAAAAATTAGTCTTGGTATATGGTATTCTTATTCTCTAATCAGTTTTGTATTAAACTGAACAGGATCATTAAAAAATTCAATGGAAGATATTGTACAGTTCACTTAATGCATAGCATGAGCCAAGCTTATTCTGATGATTAGTAAAGTATGCATATACTCCATTACATTTTAGTTCTTATGTTATCTTTACCTGCATATTATCTTAATAATACTAACATAGTAAGAAGAATAGCTTATAATTTTCATATGCAGTTCATTATTCTCCTTAAGATCATTTTTTCTATCCTATCTTTAGTGAGTAAACTTTTGTTCCTTGTGAGATAAATCCAACTACATTTAAAAGGTCAAATTGTTCAGGTTTTGCTTAGTGTCTGATGGTCACTAACGTATTCTGAAAAATTTTGTGCAATAATTAAAATAATTCTTATGTTCTTTCAAGTGTGACTTCCTTAGCTGCAACAAGAATGAAATGAATCTTCAAATGTTCACAAATGTATACCTGCATTTGTTTCCTAGGGGACCACGACAAAAGTATTCAATAAATGCATAGAAGTGAAAGAACACTTTGACGTTTTATTGACACAGTCCTTGAAAATGTGTGAACACATTAAAAAGCAATTCATATAAAGTCTTTAATCCATTGTGAAACTTGTTTCCTCATACATAATAAATCTGAAACAAACTTAATTCAGACTGACTGTGGTCAGTGATTTAAATGTTATCACACCCATTTCATACTGCAACAAGCTTTTCTTGCTGAGCTTGTATGTATGGCACTTAGCCTCCCGAGAATTTAGAACAGAATGAGAATATTGCATTCCTGTTTGGCAAAAGGAGTGTTAATACACAAGGCGGAGAATGTTCCATAAGGAATGAATTTTCCATTGGCCTTTACAAATTGTATTTTATTCCTTACACAAGAGCAATACCCTGGATAGAACACTGGATGTAAAGTCAGGTTGCTGGATTTGGGGTTTTTTTCAACTCCCAATATATCCAGTCTATTCGTAGTCAGGTTTATGACAGTACAATTTGGAGAATGAGAACAGCAGCTGCTCTTCTTTAACCTAAGTGCTTGAGCAAGTAGTAGAAACTGGAAGTACAATGAACAGGACAGCTTAATCAAATCTCCTCCCTCCCCAGCATAACTGTTTAAAAGAAAAAGAACATTACTTAGGCATCACTGCACAGTAAGGATTTACAGTGGAATGCTTACTCATTTCAAAACCATCAAAAATGTCCTATAATCACCTTAGCCAATGAAGCAGTACTTCTTTGAAAATTACTTACTCTTCTCATTTATATTTAGTGTCAATTTAACACACAATGCATAGTTATTATAAGTTAGAAAACCTTGAATAAATAGCATATTTCATAAACAAACAAAACACTTCAATTTTTTGTTCTACCACCTACTTTTCATTTTTCCCCATATTACTCTTACATTTTAGGATATTTCCATTGTGAGCACTGTGAACAGAAATACGCTTCCCTCCAAGGATTTTTTTTCATTATCATTATTTTCCTTTGAAGACTGATTTCCTTATAGAAGCTGCTGCTGCTTTCTTTCTTCTGAACAACTTTAAAAAAATGATGTGTGAAAAGTCAGATAATACTTGGAAGTCAAGAAGCAAAGACTACCTACAGTGCAGGAGAGGTCTCATTTCTGGCACTATTACCTTCCTTAAAGTTTGTCATGTTTGACAAAAAATTAAAAAGTGGAATTAAAAAATTACTGGATACAAACTAGAGAAACAATGATAGATTACATTTAAAAATAACTTAAGATTACTTTTACTTGTAAAAATCTGTAGTTGATAGGTTACATCAAAAATAACATTATTTTTACTTATAAAAATCTGTAGTTTCTTTATTATAGATTCTATTAATGTTTGATCAGAAAATTTTAAGGGCTAGATCACAAATTTTCTTAGGACAATGTGATTTTGACCCATGAAACAGAGTAACTGGTAACATAATAAGTTTTTCCCCCAAATTTTCTTATAATGTGGTGTCAATAGTGGTAACATGACTCTACCTAATTCACTACATATTCTTGATTAGATGCCTCCAAACTCTACCTTTAGATCTGCCCTACAAAGACATTTTTAAAGAAGGTACAGATCAATAGATTAATATTGAGGAAAGGAATTTGTCTTTCTTTGGTGTGCTAAAGAACACAGAAACCAAGCATGGATGAAAAATATTACAAAATAAACAAAAATCCCTTATAAACTCGATAGGACTAATTTTATCTTGCTGGTAGAGGCTTAAGTTGTGTTAGATTTAAATGTCTTTAACAACCATTAGAAGAACTTCTACACAAGCCCATCAACAAAAGACATTTCAGTTAGATGATGCCTGACAAATGCAACAGTATGCACACAAATTCCAGAGACTAGACCTACTATCACTAGTCACACAAAGCTCTCCCACACTCAAGGCAATTATAAAAATTGAATGAAACTAAGAAGAAATGGCTTGCAAAACTAGTTCCTCCCCTCCTCAGCTAATAAAATCTATTGCCCCTGAAATCATTTCACTTAATTCTCACTTGCTAACACATCTCACAAAACCATTTTGTTAAGTGAGATTTAATAAATCTCTCAGCCTGGGATTAAATTTTACTGTTTTATGAACTGTTAAATTGCTTTGTATGCTTATTAATGCTCATGTTTTCTTACTTCTTGACACATTGCTAACTTCACTCTGAGGTGCAATTAAGAAAAGAGTACAAATACGTCTTTTTACCCCCAAAAAGCATTCCAATAAGGAACAAGATATGAGCACCAATAAGCCATAACAATGTTCATCTAACTTTTAAAAATATCAGTTAGCTTTCTTTTTTTTTTTTTTCAAAATACTCTAGTATTTTAAATAATACATAGCTGTTTAAATTATGTTTTTAACATTTGGTGTTCTAATGAGTTCTGACAGGTGATTGGTTTCCAGAGATGCGTATGTGATTTTAAGTAGAGACAAAGCAGATGCAAATTATTTTCTCCATCACCAAAATACTTACCATCCAAACAAAGCAAATTATTTCATATATTACCAAAAAACACTTTACACTAATAAAAAAGGTGTTTTGTTTTTTTTTTTAATCTAGAAAAAGTGAGTTGTTTTAAAGTGTAATTTTTTTCCTTACACAAAAAGACAAAAGAAAAGAAAGGATTTCTTCTGTTGCCTCAGTGCCTCCTATTCTGAACTCAATTCAAAGAGAAATTGCGAAGTGGAACATGAACAATGACAAATTCTTAGAAAAAAAATCCAAGAGAAAAAAAGGAATAGGAAAAGCATTCCAAATGACAGTGATATGTTTTTCACACTTCTTGTTATGGTTTTGTCATTATATATGAAGGAATGTACATTCTTTTATTGACAGAATAAACACGTATTTCCTGGTATAAAAGTTTGAAGTGGTAGGACTTTTTTCATCTCTCAGAACATTCTTGGATAGTAATGTCATTTAATAGAATATTTGGGTGTTAAGAACCTGGAAGTATATGAAAATGAGTTAGGTGGGTAGCCACCTAATGTAGCTTGATTTTAACTTATTGCAGATGAAACTTTCAAACAACTTGAAATTTTGTCCTAAATAGACACAGAAAATCTGTTTAGCAAGTACTTTTAAATATGTTTCCCTGAAATAAGAACAGCAGCAGCATTTCTCCCATCTGTTTGACCTTTGATTGAAGACCAGAATTTCTATTTAGCAAATAAAATGTTAAAGATTTAGAATGCAACTGAAGTGAATGGAAAATTTAGAGATTTTTTTTCTGACAAGGACACCTTGTCATTCATGTGATGCAAGAGTTTAAATCTTAATCATGAGAGAAAATTTCATTTAAGGGAATAAGTAATGTTAAGGAAACTTCCCTGTCTGACCAGTCACTCATACCACCTGAGCTGGGACAGAAGCCCCTCTGCAGCCACTGTAAATATTCAGCCTATATGGTGATCTGCATTTCTGTAGAATAATGGAATAAATACAAACAGAATGATGACCAGGGGGGTGGGGTGGCAGGGGTAGGGGAGGAAGTAAAAAAAGATAGATTTCTAAGTATATATATTTTTTAATTTATTTCTTATCTATTTTATTTTCTGTGATTTCTCAAGATCCTGTAGATGTCTCATCATGTCATAAACTCTTCTAAATCAAGAATAAAATTATCTTCAATGTATTGCTTGCAATAGCAAAAGTCAACTGACTGCATAAACCTTTGCAGAATGTGCTTATAATATATAATTAAGAACAAGTTGCTATGATGTTTTTATTTAAGTTCTGTAGTTTTATATATATAGGTTTCTACATATCCTTAAAAACAAATGGAACATTTCCAGGTGAAAGATAATCTGAAGTACTTTCTCAACCTTCCTTCTGAACTTTAGAAATTATGGTATCAGCTATAATTTTTTTTGCAACAAAATATCCCATCACACTCTTATGCACCTTAGGGACAGATAGCAAAAAAACTAATTACAAGGAACAATGGGTCATTATTTGGTCTTTGGTAGTCTATTCCCTTTCAACTGTTCTCAAGTTCAAAAAATCAATGGTTGTGATCACTGCAACTCCATTAACCACATCCACAATAAAGACCTGACTGCTACTATTATATTAGCTCAGCATTCAAGACTTATCACACCACATGAAAAGTCCTTCTGCATGAGCAATTCATAACTAATTACAGAAAGATCCTACTCAGCATACACAGAGAATACCTTTGTACCCACATGCAATGAGAAAGTGCACCTGACAATGGAAATGAGAGGCATAAAGCTAATATAACACAGAGAGTAAATGTAAATCTGATCAAAAATAGAGAGAAAATCTTACACATTCTAAAGAATTAATCTCTAAATATTCTATTTTTTTATCCTCTAAAAATATTACAATGTTTGAGGACTTAGGAGTTTTCACATCTTTAATTTCAGTAAGTAAAATGATAAAAATAAATGTATAATGAGGATTTTGAATGCAGATAAAAGAGTTATGAGTATTCATAATAAATTTCCTTCTTCTGTTTTAAATTTCTCTTCTTTTAGAAAGGACCAATGATACAGACTTTAATATCTTCAGTAAAAAAAATTATTATATGTACAGCACTGCAAAGTTCATGTTTGCAGGAGAAAATAAATTGTTTAGCAGCATAAAACAAAAGCAACCTATAAAAGAGTATATATTTATTGCAAAACAGAATTCTGTTTTATGCAGTCTTTTATAATTCTTTTATTAATTTATGTAATATGGCTCTGTTCTAAATAAGTAATGGGTTGTTTTTTTTCCTTTTGAACTGACATCCCCTTAAAATCAGTAATACCTAAAGAAAAGGTATTAAAAGACTCACTGCTGACCTGTGACTTAGAAAAATCAATCTTTATTTAGACTTTAAAAGTAGATATTTTATGTGAGATTGGTTACAGGTTTAGAATTTTTGTTTTGTTTGTTCTGTTTCATTTGAGAAGCATATCTATTTTTAGATTCATCATTGTTTTTTTTTTCATAAATCTTTGATCAACTTGTCTGCTATATGCAGGTGATAGTCTAGACAGATTGCAGCAAATCAAATTATCTTGGAATATTACTTTTTTTTTCTTTGCCATTGTGCCTCCACCAACTGCCTTTCACTGTATAATTACTTTTTCATTTCAACAAAGTTCTCTGTTAATTAATACTTATTTCAGGGGGAAAAAAAAACTTTTTATCATGTCATGATGCTAGTTCTAATAATCAGATCCTCATAAATTGTTGATTCCAGCTTCACAGAGTAGACACAGAATTAAATACATTGACATAGTTGCATTAGACACATTTTGTTTTAATTAAAATCTGCTTACAGTAAGGCAATTTATTCAGTGATTGAAAAGTTACATTCTGATTTGTGACACTACTTTTCTGGGCTTTCTTCTAAAACTGCCCTTATAAAAGCAGCTATCGTTGACTATTTTGCTAATATATTAGACTGCAAAAATTGACCTGATTTAAGAACAGCTTCAAATTGTGGTGGTTTGGGAAAAGTTGAGTAAGTTTTAATGGGATCCTCCATGGAGGGTGAAGAGAGGTACCTTGACAATTAAAGTTTATTTGAAATTTTAGGTGCTTAGATATCCTTGGATAGCAAAGCACACAGACATTAAAAGTACGTTAAAAATAATGTTATACAAATAAGCAAAGCAAGATAAATAAAAATTGTTGTGCTGGGTTTACGTATATGACCTTTTTTAAAACTGACAATTCACTTGTAGCAATTCAGTGCTAGAAGGAGTATGAGTTTATTAATCAGAACTCAAACTGCTATTGACATCATGTTAGACATAGATGCTCTACTGGTGAATATAAGAACCAACCACAGCCTTCATGGTTATCAGATTTTTTTTTTTTAATATATATTTGAAACTTGATAGGTTCAATAAAATTTGTAGCAACATACAGAATTCAAATTTACACAGTGATCCATCCTGAAAATTTTGGAACTCTTTCTAAGCACAGCTCACTTTCAAAGGGATATTTATATCATAAAGCCAACTGATAGTATATAACTTTCATAATTACTGAACCAAAAATAGGAATTGAAAAAAACTGAATATTCTTCCAGATTTTTCAATACTCCATCAGGATTCCATCCATCAGGGTAACAGTCAAAGTACTTCACTGCATCTAAATCTACATTTAAAAATAAAAATGTGTCCAAGCTTATGCAGAAGTTTTAAGATTATTTTTGCATGTCTCTGACTAATCTGGTGAGAATTTATTTTTCCTGAAACATACATTTACCTCTTAACTGTGCTTAAGTAAGATTTTAAAAATTATTTTTCATACCATTTATCTTATTTTTCAGAACATTGTCCATGTCTGAAATTGCAGACTGTAAGAAACAAGAAAGAAGAGAAATAAAATCAAGGAAATATAGAAGTATTTAACCTCAGTATCACAAGGATTCCTAGTTATCTCATTCATACTTACAAACAACTCTCCTAACCAAACAGCACTTAAAGATAAGGCAATACATTAGTCTTGTATTTAAAACTAAATGGAAGAGATTATTGATCAGCGATGGAAAATTTCCAGGAAATAATATAAAATTTTTGTGCTCCCTGGATGGCATGAAAACTCAAAATATTCTGCCACAAAATTAAAATCACGAAGGATTACATTTCACCTAGGTGCCTAATGTTATGGTCTTACTGAAACAGGCTGTTTTGCAAAGACTTCTACACAGAAATAAGTCCAATCAGGTTAAAAATATCATAATCTTATTTCCTTCATCTCTTTTTTCCTATAAAATTTTCATGGACTGTGGAATGATGCATATTCATACAAAGAAAATTGTTTCTCCTGAAGCTGTTAATCTAAGACGTTAACTTCTGCCCTTGATAAAAAAATTCCAGATATCATAGAGTGCAGTAAATGTCATGGTTGTTTAGAAAAACCTTTCCTGACTGGTCATGAATGGCTCAAGGCAGCAGGCAGCATACAAATGATATCTACAAGACTGTAGTTTCTTCATTTTAATGTTATTATCTATTTCATTTCCTATTCTAATGAAATTGGGAAGGCCTGAGTAATCTAAAGCTCAAAAAGGAGATATTTCAAAGTCTCAAAGTTATTAGCAGTTAATTTCTTTACAAATCTTAATCTAATATTTAATTAAAAGTACAACAAAAAATTATCCAGTTATAAAAATCACAAAAAAGCCTTTGAGTTCCAAGAAGGTACAACTATTTCCAATTTTTCAGAAAGAAAGCAATGTAAGAGAATTATTTTTGCAGAGAAAAAATTTGTGAAGAGCCAGTCTATCCACACAGTGTAGCAACTTAAGAACCTCAATCTCACAGAGCCCTAGTTCGCCAAAAGTACTGACATAGGAACAATGAAATCTGACACCAGAGCCATTAGTAGGACAAGACTGCCAACGCATAGGTAAGACGCACTTTTTAATCACTTCTTAATTCTTATAACTTCTTATTATGTTTTCCTTGGAACCACTGATTTTCTAAATGATTTGGAAGAGTTTTCCTCTTGCAAGTGTGTTTCCACAAAGAAGTTGATGTATAAGAGTCTGCTTCCATAAATATTTATCTATATTAATTTGATTGAAACCAAATTCTTTTAACAGGCTCATTTTGATATTTTAAACAAGTATTAAATCTATGTCATTTACTTCCCTTTCTCTATACAGCTTTTTCTATGTCTATTTTTGCTTTAGTCTGTCACCAAAACAAAAACACTTGCCCACTGATTTCCCTCTCATTAAGATTTGTTCTCACAATCATTTTTGAAGGCTTCATTACTGTGAAATACTTGCCACAGATTTTACTTTTGAACAGCAGTAAGCTTTTGAAGTGACTCTCCTGATGTGCAACACCACAGAGCAGTGCTCTGGTGCACTTCATGAAGAGGTCTCATAATGCATAGGCTCTCTTAAAATAAAATTCACTGAAAAATGTGATTCAGGGCTGCACTTTATGTGCTCCAGCTGCTAATTGGCTTTGTCCAAAGGAATGGACTAGCAAATAAATAGAAGAGTATGAAATAAGAAGTGTCAGGTTTTTGGCACTAACATTTTTGCTTTATGAGGCTGCCTGCAACGCGCCTTTTTACTTGCTGTTATAGCCACATCATGACTAAATTACAGTGATCACTTGAGAAAAACTGGTGCCATCTTCAGGTTTATTGTCTTTTGTTATTATTCTGAAAATATTAGTCTTATCTTCACAGCATATCTAATTCAAGTGTGCAAATCCTGACCCTGTTTACTCAAATTTAAAAAAAAACCAACAAACCTCTGATTTGAAACAAAGAAAAGCTTCTACACTTAAAGAATCATGGCTACTCATTTAAAGTAAGAGGAAATGAAAAATAATAAAGAATTCTCAACTCCACAAGCATGAAGAATGGAGAAGCAATGTGTATATGCAATTTATTTATAGAACGTAATAGCTTTTTATAGTGGTCAATAGAGGGTTGAAAGTCATTTGTCAGACTGCACAAATGCGTAAGAATTGAAGATGGGAATGGTTGCCTTTGGCTCTAACTGTTTAAAACCAGTTATCAATCTTCATCTAAGTCTTCAAGGAGCTTCTCCTGGTGAGCAATCGATACTGCATTTGCCACAATAGCTCATTTAATTATTTTCATCCTAAATATCCTGTCAGCAGGGGGAAGTCTTCCTGATTTTAATTAATTTTGAGACCATTGATTTTTTTGACTTTTCCCTTCCTGTGGTTACACAGGCAGACACAAAGACACAGACACACACTTTTAGCCTGCAGGCTACGTAAGATGTATGACAAGTCCTTGGTGAAAGCTCTGCCTATAATTGTAGTATACCTAGGTGACATGCAGCTTTACTTTTAAAACTTTAACCTTCAACTGCTGCAAATGAGCCTCTGGCATCTAAACCTAGTTGGGCAAAACAGTAAATTGAAAAGAATGTTTGCTGAATAGTTTTCAATTAAAGAATCTTTAAATCATTAGACAGTAAGGATATCACAGCCACAAGCCTGCTCTAACTTACAGAGAAACACAAAGACAGAAAATTGAAGTCAGAGAACTGAAAATAGTAGTGGAAATCATGAACATACATTATATTTGCAAAAAAACAAAGATGTTGTATTGATGGATATAATTAACACCCAAAATTAAAGTACAGTAATTTCACGATTATAAACCACACCATTTTGACTAAAATTTTGGTCTGAACTCGAAGTGCGGCTTATAATCAGGTGTGGTTTATATATGGACAAAGAACAAAAAGTTGCTGTTTTAGTTGGGAGGACAGGTGTCTGCTTGTGGGAGCCCAGGATATTCCCCTGGCCTCCTTGGAACCTGTACAGGGGGGCTCAGAAGCCTTGGCAAGGTGCCCAAATTCCCTTTGAGTTCGATCTAAGTCCTTGGAAGAAATTACCACCTTTATATGTTAAATTACAGAATCACAGAAATAAGTAGAGTGTAAAACAGTGTATTAGAAGGTAGAAAAATAAGGTTTTAAAAATTGTTTACATTAGGGGGTTAAAACAC
>PYHW01010334.1:2841071-2873463 GCA_013186435.1 Turdus rufiventris
GTAGCAGTCCCATTAAATGGTGGTTGCAGTCCTCTTGCAGTGACAGATGTGATTCACACTCTGTATTGTAACATGCGGCCTATAATCAGGTGCGGCTTATATAGGGCCAAAGAACTAAAAGTTGCCAACATCCGGGAGTGCGGTTTATAATCAGGTGTGGCTTATAATCGTGAAATTACTGTACTTTAGGCTACAGAGTGCTATATTACACTTCCCCCTATGCTAAATAGTACAAACAAGCAAGACGGAATTCAAGTCACTCAGAAGAGAGTTTTAAAATTTGTAAAAGACAAGCTCACAAGAGAAGTAAAAGAAAAAAGTTTAGTCTGTAGACCTTAAGAGAATAATGCATCTTCTGTGTGAGAGTCCTTGCTTCCCAATCTCAGAGAAAACTCTTAACTCTGTCTGTCTCTGCATTGTAATTGGGTGAGATGGCTGCTCTCATGACCCCCTGCAAAAATCTGGGAATTGGGAAATGGAATTCAGAAGTCTGCCTTTTTCCTTAAAATAGCACTAGTATTCCTGTATATAAAGTGTTGACCATCAGGTAACAAAATATTATTTTGAATCCCCCAAAAAGTTTAATTGCTTCTTGGTCTGTATATAGATCTACCTGTATCAGGATAAGTACTTATCCTCTTATCCTGCATAAGTCAACAGGCTCATTAAGAAGAAAGGAGGAAAAAGAAAAAAAAGGTAGCTTCCATTAAAAAAAACCCAAAAAAACAAAAAATGGAAAAAAATAGAAAAAAGCTGAAAAACTGTATATCTGGTGTTTAAAAGATCAGATGGATTCATTTCAGTCATATGTATAGATTGTGATCCAATTTGCACAACTTCCACTTTTTTAGGAAAAGGAGAGGGAGAAAAACACCAATCTGTAATAAATAAATTGGCAATTGCACTAATGAAGAATAATTAAAATTTAAGTATATCTAAATATATTCTAGAGTGGTTAAAAACCTCTTCATTCATAGCTCCACTGTCAGAGAGGACAATTATTCATAGCTAATAATAAAGCAGTTATATGTAATTATCTTTATTTAACATGGCATGGAATAATTGTGAATTTACTTACTTTACTAAAAAATAATACAAATTCACAAGACACCAATACATCAGAAACAAGGTAAAATGACATGTTCCATTTTAATGCCACTGTACAAGGGACAGAATTTTCTGGAAAAATGAATGTCAGAAAAGATATATTATTGCAGAAGAGAAATTGAAAGGGGTACATAATATTATTAATTACCCTGCTTCTAGCTGCAGTCTTGAAAAGAGAGGCTGCTCCTAAGTAGAGCAGCCAGTTAGAAATGTTTTCCATCAACATTCTTAGCTTAGACCTTGGACAGCGATTCCATGTGCAGATCTTCATCACAAAATGCTTTTCTCCTCTATCTTTCCCTGAAAATGATAAAAATTGCCTCTAGAATGAATCCAGTAGTTTTTTTCTCTAAATCCAAATACATTACATTTAAATCTTAGAAGCAAGTGGCATTAATTATTTTTTCGTTCCTAATTTAAAAAAAACAAAAACAAAATAAAAAGGGCATTTACTGTTACTTCAGTTTGTTAAAATCTAGCCAAAATTATCAGATTAAAATACTACTAACGTATCATCACTGTATTCTCCTTGGATGAGGTACTGTTGTATAAATAGCTACATATTAAAATTCTGAGAAAGTTGCTCTCTCTGCCACAATCCATTAGGCACTGTATAGTATTAACACAACTGAAAGAATTTGGAACGTAGATGTTTGTTTGAAAAATGAAAGGTGGGAAAAACAAGACCAGGAAGCAGTTCTGTACTTCAGAGACAAATGCAGTTCCTCTCACAGATGCTCCTCAGGGAAATAAACAGTAGCAGCAAGGCCAAGTCAAGAAAGCTCTCTGAGAAGAAAAGCAAGCTTGTAAAGTACTCCACCACATGCTCACATTCCTCTGGGAACTGTTATCTTGCTCAAACAAATCCAACTCACTAAAACTGACAGTTGTGCACTGCTCTTTATTCTTAAAGGATTAACATTAGGGAAAACATATGAAGTGGAAATATCTTTCAAGATGCAAACTACATGAGAGACTAAAATCACTGCTGCTAAAGAAGGGAGTATGTGCTGAAACTCCAATCTTTTTTTCTTGTTCGTGATTGGCACAAGAGATCTGCTGAGAGGCTGCTTTTCAAGCTGGTTTACATTCTTGAGAAGAAAAAAATAGAAAACTGAGCCACCAAATTATCCTTGGAGAACAGTAAATATATGAAAAATCCTTTTAGGGACTGAACACCTGTTTACATACACATTTATGAGCATTTCAGAGCTATTATTTGGATGTACATAATACACGTGAATTTATGTATGAATATTTTCCAAGTGTACTACCTTTTAAAAATTTCATCCCAGTGAAAAGTAGCTTTACAGAGCAAATTGTTATTAATTATAGAATTAATTTCTATAATTTCAGTTATCTAAAAACTACCAGGATGGCCATGAATTAAAAACCGTAATTCATCTGGTTATCCTGAGATTAGAGGAAGCCTAGGCTTATAGTTTAGGTTGTATACCTTACTTCAAGTAAATCTCTCTTGACAGATTTCAAGCACTTCATGTTTTCAAAACCCTAGATCTGAATGGAAACATCCTATGCAATTTCTATGAAACAAATAAAATATCATTATATAATTATAATAAACTCTAATCCACCCAAGGTAAATCCAAGGGAGTAAACTGTTTCATTGGATAATGCTATACTCATTTTAGAAGTTAGACAGGATGCTTCACAGCTGTGGTGATCCACAAATATGGATTCCTGTCTCTCCTAAAAAATGGTTCTCTAGGTAAGCTACAGCAATTCTGTTTCTAAAAGGACTAAAAGTATGTTGCTGTTTTATCTAAAGGGTGATTTCAGATATGCAAATAAGAAGTAACAGACCAAAAATATCACAAAGATAGTATTACAAACCAAGAGTATCCGAACACAATTCTAGTTTTCTTAATTCCATTCATTCTTTACTATGAGAGGTGGGAAAGGGAATAGGAGATGTTCCACATTTAGCATTTATCTGAAGTGCTTGGATAATAAATAAAATATCTTATGTCAATTGTAACAGACCAGGCAGAACAGAAAACACACTTGTGCTTAATACTCTAATTCAAGCAGTAGAAGCAAAATATTTTTGTCTCAAAACTTTGTGTTTTCCTGTTTAATTCAAGATTATGCAAAACAAAAAGATGGTGCAGGATATACCTTAAGAATTGTGGAAACTAATTAGACTTGTAAAACTGAAGATGCAAAGCCCATTGAGACCTGTCTATCTTTGCTTATAACCATTTTCATTTTTAATAGGACTTAGATAGCAGGTAGTATTTCACAGTTTTAACATGCACATTGACTGCCTCATAAACCATAAACTCATAAATATTCCTTGCACCTATTCAAAGTATGATGGCAGGAAGGTTTTACACATTTCCTAAATGTATTTTGCTGTCCTGACCTCCCTTATTCTGAACAACCAGCAGTTCAGATTGTTCCACTCTGTAATTCAAAGCACTGCAGAGTAGTTTATTGAGAAATTTTAGCAATATTTGTAAATTAGCACCTCTACAGAGGCTTGTTTCCTTGGACATTCTTCCACGTATTTATTTAAACTCAACTTCTTAACCCTTATTATCTTGAAGGGACTTGCCACTAGTTTCACACAAAAACCCGAAAGTGACAGGCAACTGCCTCAGGAAATGGATACCAAGCACATTCACTGGTGCAAGAGATCTTTGAAACAACTGGTTAAGATGCACAAAGGTCAAGGGAAAGAGAAAAAGCTTTTCTAGAAGAGGCGGATGGAGAGTGACAGTCCATTTTCTCTGCTTGTAATGCAAATGCATTTATCTATCCAATCTCAATAGCACCACACCCCGCTCTACCCCCAATTACTTTTACTCACTGAAACACTACTTAAATAGTTAACCACTAAGGATTATGAGTCACATGTGAAAATACAGAGGAGTAAGGTACTCTATCAATAATGCAATTTAAATGGGTTCAAGCTATGCTAAGCAAAAATCGTGATATCAATACACACACAAATGCACAATAAATAAGATAAAGAGCTCAAGAAAAACAAAAATTACTCAAGGAGATGATAGTTTCTATTTATACCGGAAACCTTTATCACAATAGTATTAAAAGAAGAAAGAAATTAATAGAAGCATTAATCTAATCTTGCTACTTTTCTAGTAGCTCCTCAGGGTGAGTCCAGTAGAGAGGCTTATGTACGTAAACTTATTTCAACTGCAGGTACAAAGTGCCAGACTAAATGATTTTCAGATTAAGGAAATTTCAAACTGCAACACAAACATGCAAGATTTATGAAACATATCCAATGTGGTTTTTTTCTATTTTATCAAGTTCATATATGAACAAAACAGATATTACATACTGAAAAAAAAAAAAAAAAGAAAAAAAAAATTAAGCAAATTTCAAGTTCTTCCAAAACAGATTGCATAGAAGAAATTAGGTAAATCCAGATTACAAAGGGAAAACGCTTGCACTTTTCTAATTAAATGCATAATCATAGATGGAGATTCATGTTAGCAATGCTAAATGTCTTCTGTTTTAATGAGCCATTTGAAATGAAATGCTTGCCTGCAATTAGACATCTGCAGTCCAAGGACAGCAAGCCAACTGTGTAGTCTGTCTGCCAGAATTACAGTTGCATTCCTCAGCAGGACAATAAGGAGAATGGATAATTGTAATTATAACATATACATCTCTTAGTGTTCTGTGGTTAAAAGAGTGTGAACAACAAGGGCTCTTAATACATTTAATTGCTGGCTGCTAATAAAGGGTTGTCAAAAAAGAACCATTTTTAAAATGCATTCCAATTTCACTACAAGTTACAAACCAAGGTCACTAACTATCTACCTGAGGACTCATCTCCCACAAAACTGTCTCTTAGACCCTGTAAGCATCTAGTCACACAGGCTCGGCATTCAGAAAGTTCCAAGCTCATATGAAAGAAAGCTGAAGAGATGGGAGACAATGGAGATATTATTCTAGAGGGTTTAGCACGTCACAAATTCGCTACTCACATTCACTTTGCAAACATCTTTGCAAGCTTTTTTCATGAAAACTTGTATGAAGATCCTAAATACCTTTTAGATGTGTGTATTTCTGTCTTTCATTATACACTTACTATATCTGAATATTTCACCTATCAAAATGTTTCCATCCCCTTATAGGACTAAGAGAAAAAAAGAAATTGAAAATTATCTATTCAAACTCAGGGCAGAAATCATAGCTCCATTCCCTGAGACAATGGTTCTCCCACTTTGCCAAATTATTAAAAAATTAAAATAGAATTTAATTACCTTCTGATTTTATCATTCATTCAGTACTGCTCAAATTTGCACTTTACTGTGGTTATTCAAGAATTATTATCTTATTATTTCTTCCGTCTTTGCTATATATTCTGAACACGGATTAAAAATTAACTAGGGTATTACTATAAGTTCTTCTGCAGCAAGCAGCCACCTGAACTGCTCTATTCTGTGAAATCACACTTATTTTAAAAAATACAATTCATTAATAGTATCGACAACATAAGTGAGAGCATCATACAGAAATAAGAGTTCTTGCAAGAATACACGCAGGTTATCATGGTTAAGTTATTAGGCAAGATGTCTGCAGTGCAATTGCTTTCCCTCATTTTTATTTTCATCAGTTCCTAGATGAAGCTGAAACTGAGGTTTTACACTTCCTGAATTAAACAGATTCAATTTTCCAGACATGACACTTGACTAATTAATTGTATCCTCTTAAATACTTCTCTCAGGTCAACCAACTTGCTGAATTTCTATGATTTTTGAAACCATGAAAAAGGTCTTTATTCTAATACTCAGTATTGCTACACTGAACCTTTAGGAGCCCAGACCTCTGAAAGCAATCCACATCTTATGTAACTCCATACCCAGTGCACAAGACATTTTAGAATACAATTCATCTTAGCTAGCACTCTAATTTAGCTAGCCAGTAGCAATGGCTCAGCACAAATAAATCTTTTTCTTTTTTAAAACACTTGAGAAAGTGTCAAACCTCCATAACACAGTCATCTAAAGGCTGCAAGCCTCTCCTCCCCAGCAGGCCTCAGACACTAATTTGTAAAGAGACATCTCATTCCTTTTGAAAATTTTGTCTCCATTTAACCAGAATATACAGAAAACTCACATTCTCCTTTGACTGGCAGATGGGAAGCCTGCTGGAGTATAACGAATTAGGGAATAAAATTACTAGAGATCTATTTGTGGATGAAAAAAAAAAAAAGTTATTAGACTCTAGTCTTCTAAAAGCATAAAACCAAAGTTTGGTTTCCTAGTGCTACCTAGGAATGGATGAGATAGTCACCCTGCTCTTCTCTGAGAACAACAGTCTTCAAATACAGGAAGACAAATAAAAGATAAAGCAACATAGGAGAAAAAGGATTTAGTATTATATGATTCTGAACAGAAACAACTAACATTTTCTAGATCTTGCAATTTCACCTTTTTCTTCTTTCAGTGGAGGGAAGAAAATATAACGAGGACATCAAGTTGCAAGTCAAAATCTAACTGGACTTAAAAATGCTAAATATAAGACATTATGCTGGGATTAAAACACAAAAAGTAATTAATAGATGTGTAATTATAAATTCTCATTAACCTGAGGTTCAAAAAAGTTCTGCAAATTTCTGTATACTATTTATTACCTTCAGTGTCCTTGTCTATTTTTCCAGTCAAAAACCTCTGGTCTTCTATAGTCATCACCATAAACCACCTGTGATTCTCATGCTGTCTACACAAGCAGTTACAGATGTTCACACTGTGCTGTCATACTTAATTCCATATTTGTATGTTCCAATCAATGATATGGCTCCAAGAAATTCAGGAGGACATGATTCAGCTAGTTCTTTTTAAAACATAAAAAAAACTCCCAAAAAACATTATTCACAAAAGTCATCCCTGTTCATCAACTTTCATTAAACTTCTGGATTATCACTGGCATATTGATACAAAGCCAAACAACAGTTTATTTCACACAGTTGTTCTTCATTTTCTATTAAAGCACAGAGCAACCAAGTAGAATAGTATTTAATGAGGACTGGATCTCTTCTTTGGACATTGTCATCATGAGTGTTATTCAGTGTACAAAAGTTGTTTCTTTAATTTGCCCAAAGAGTAGAAAAGTGCAAAGAAATTCTTTGCTTCATAGAATCACAAAATGATTTGTGTTGCAAGAGACCTTAAAAACACTATTTCCAAAACCTCCTGCCACAGACAGGACACCTTCTACTAGACAAAGTTTCTCAATGCCCCACCCAATCTGGCCTTGAACACTTCCAGGAATGGGGCAACTTCTCCAGGCATCCACAACTTCTCTGGACAAACACTCTGTGTTTCACAGTCTCGCCGGAAAGAATTTCTTGCTAATATCTAACCTAAGCCTACTATCATTCTGAAGCCATTCCCCCTTGTCCTATCATTACATGCCCTTGTGAAAAGTCCTCTCCAGCTTTCCTGTAGGCTCCCTTCAGGTATTGAAAGGCTGCTCAAAGCCTTCTCTTCTCAATGCTGAATAATCTCAATTCTCTCTGATCATCTCTGTGGTCCTGCTCTGGACTTGGCCCAACAGGTCAATGTCTTTCCTGTGCTGGGGACACCAGAACTGGACTCCAGAACTCCAGATGGGTCTCAGGAAAGAAGCATAGAGGGGGGAAATCACCCCCATCAACCTGTTGGTCACAATTCTTGTGATGCGCCTCAGGATACAATTGGCTTTCTGGACTGCAAGCACACATTTGATCTGGATTGATTGGATCAACAGGATAAGGCATATTGTATGAAGATCAAGGCAAAGCTTTGGATCCCACACTTCAGTCACCACAGCCCCATGCAACAATACAAACTGTGGAAACAGTGGCTAGAAGGCTGCCCAGTCAATGTAGTAAAAGTATGTGGGGTTGCTGGACAGCAGCAGCTAAACATGATCCAGTATGTGCCCAGGTGGCCAGGAAGACAAACAGCATACTGTGCCAGTGGAAGCAGGGTAGAGATTGTCACCCTGTACTTGTCACTTGTGAGAGTGCTGCAAGTACTATGTCCAGTTCTGGGCCACTCACCTCAAAAAAGACATTGAGGTGTTGGACCACGTCCAGAGAAGGATGATAAAACTGGTGAAAGGTCTAGAGTGCGTCCTATGAGGAGTAGCTGAAGGAGCTGGGGTTGTTTAGTGTGAAGAAAGGGAGGCTGAGGGAGACCTTTACAATTACCTAAAAATAGGTTGTAGCCACGGCTACAGCCACGCAACTGTGGCCTCCTCTTCCAGGCAACCAGAGACAAGAGGAAATGACCTCAAGCTCTGCCAGGTGAGGTTCAGGTGAGACCTCGGGAAGAATTTCATCACTGAAAGGGTGGTTTAAGCTTCAGAATGGGTTGCCCAAGGAGAGGGGGAGTCACCGCTGGACATGGCGCTAGTGATAGGATTTAGTTAGCATGGTGGTGTTTGGTTAAAGGTTAGACTCTGTGTCTTGGAGGTTTTTTCCATCTTTAATGGTTCTATTGCCAATTCATCTCAAGCCTCTAATCCACCAGCACACCAAATCCTTCTCAGCAGGGCTGCTCTCTATCCCTTCATCCCCCAGCCTGTGTTGACAGCAGAGTTGTCCACACCCAGGTGCAGCACATTGCACTTGTTCTTGTTAAACCTTATGAAGTTCCCATGGGCCCACTTCTTGAGGTCCCTCTGGATGGCAACATGTCCTTCAGGTGTGTCAACTGCACCACTCAGTTCAGTGTCATCTGTGAATTTGCTGAGGGTGTACCCAAGGACACCACTTGCCATTGATGTCCATTGGGGCTCTGAGTCATTGATCTTTACCCTCTAGATGTGACTTCCAATCAACTCCTTATCCACCAAATCATCCACCCATCAAATCCATCTCTCATCACTTTAGAGAGAAGGATGTTGTGGGGGACTGTCAAAGGCATTATAGAAGTCTGGACAAATGACTTTTGTAGCCCTTCCCATGTCCACGGATGTATTTACTCCACTGCAGGAAGGCCACTAGGCTAGTCAGGTAGGACTTACCCCTGGTGAAGCTGTGCTGGTTGTCTTGAATCACATCCCTGTCTTTACCAGCTCAAAGTAAAATTGGTCTATCTAAGTAAAGCAGAATAAGAAAAATAAAATCTTCAAAAATTAAAAGTTATACAGATAGTGTACACTTCTTTTGTTTTTTCTTTTCATTTTTTCCTCCCAGCATTCATTCAACCTAATCAGAATGGGAAACAGGAAAAAAATTAAAATTCTAATGTCAAATTTCAGTTTTGTCTGTAAAAGATTTCTACTTTCCTAGCATTAATCAAAAATAGTTTTCATCTATCAGAAAGAAAATTTGGGTTTAACAATTTTTTTTTGTTTTTTTTACTTAAATTCTTAATAAAACGATCCCAGTCAGACACACAAGATTTAACTCTCCTGTTAACAAAGTTTAAATTACCAGATAAACTTTTATGATTATATACTAAAGGATTTTTTAAATATATTTATATTTTTAGACATTAGAAGAAAATATTTGCTCTTCTCTGAACAGTATTAGCCTTTCAATTGTGTATACATCTGCGCCAGATAGATATCTAAAAATGCACTGAAAAAGGTAAATAGAGAAATCATTTAATTATACAGAACTCTGGATCAACAGAGCGGGTTAAAATATCCTTTGCTGAAGCAAGGCACATAATGTTTTATGCTATTTGAAAGATATTCCATAGGAATCCATGAAATTAAAACTTTAGCCTTTTGAAAAGGACATCCAGAGCAGAGCTTCAGCTATCTGCTTAATTTTTCAAAGCTCAATCTGTGAAGAAAAACCTACCAGCCTATTAAAAAAAAAAAAAGCCTTCATTCTATGAATCTGTTAGATATCCGCTCTACACTTAGACATAATTATTCATAGATTTGAATAACAGCTTTGTGCACTGTCTTTAGGGGGGTTGTGTCTATAGAGGATAGCTGACTTCTATTAGTAATTTCTAATTTAATTTCTATAATGAACTGAACAAATGAGAATTCCACACATGAATAATACATATTCTTAGTCAAACCCTATCTTTACTCTCAGAAAAACAGCAGCCAATCATTCTTTTCTTCTTCTTGCTTCCCATCACTTCCAGGTAAAATTATATTTGAATAATGCATTATTTATGTCTGTGGCAAAAAAAAAAAATTAAACGCAAAATTAATAAATAAAATACTGGTTGAGTTTCACAGCCTATAGCAAAAATTAAAAACAATCACAGAGTGGTTTATCAATATCTACAAAGAAAATATTATTAAAATTCAACTCTTGTTGATATTGACAGACTTGTGCCTAAAGAACTAAGTACATATCTGGACCTTATACATGACCATAAGCCATGTTTTAGGATACAGTTGCCACAGTAATACAGAACTGAATTTATGGAGAAAAAAAAAAAAATAAAAGCTTAGAAACTTAAGTTAACATGCAGTTTTAGCTTTCTCAGGTCTCAATATTTGTTACCACTCTCCAGAAATTCACCAGTGTTTAAGCTTGTTTGTTCAAGTTAGGCTGTAAAATATCAATTCTGATTTTTAAACGTGCCTCAGAAATACAGAGTAAAACCTGAAAATATACATTCAACTTCATTTCACAAAAAATGGACCCAAATCCTAATATGCCTTTAACATATAGATTAATTCCTACAAATAAAATATTGTTATGTTTCTTATTGCACATTTTAGGTCTTAAAATAGGTATATGTCCAAATCAGTAATATTTTTAAAATTTTCCAGCCTTTACTTCTCTCTGTTCTCAGATGCTGTCACGTTCTTTAGGACAAAGTTGTTAGTTTAGTGATCAAATGATTGAGAGTTTATACATATACACTGTTCCTCTCTGAAAATAAAACATCTGATCTTGCACAGACAGCCTTCTTCAAATCATAGCATGCCAGAAAGCAGTCGAGTCCTATTCAAAGTCAGTTTCTGAAAACTCCAGTTTCAGACAGATTTTTGCGACTACACCTATAAATCATGTCTGCATAATCATGTCTATGCTACTTTTTTGTGCTCTGTGATTCAATTTCATATTCATCAATCACATACTGAAGTTCACAGCAAGCAAGGAAGCTGGATAGCACATGTTATGGGTATGAAAGAAAACAGTTTCATAACCAGTGGGGATTAAACAGTAAGCACCTTTCCAAGGGTGACAATCCCATAAATCAAGTGAAAAAAAGTTTTATTAATGAAATTTTGTATGTTATGGTTCTGAGTTGTGAGTTGGTGGTATTTTCATTAATAGATAAACCCCAAATTTTGAAGGAAGGTATGGCTCTTTTGACCATTAACTGCTATATGAAACATTGTAAATTAAGCGGTAACAGTAACAGAAATAAGTAATAGAATTTGCTTCTATGTTACAGAAATTGTATTTAACTCTCATTTCTAACTTTTTTGAAATGTACAACATTTTTTTGAAATCTGTAGCATTGGTGAACAATTACAGCACATTTACATGATCACAGAGTGGTTTGGGTTGGAAAGGGTATTCAAAATAATCTAATTCCAACACCCCTGTTTTGGGGAGACTTCTAGGGGAAGTATCAGGGACACTTCTCACAAGACCAGGTTTCTTAAAGCCTCATCCAACCTAGCTTTAAACACTGCCATGGATGGAAATCCACAACTTCTCTGGGCAACCTGTTCCAGTGCCTAACCAACATCAACATCAGTAAAGGAGTTCTCATCTATATGTAACATAAATTTCCCCTCTTTCAGTTTAAACCTATTACTGTTTGTCCTATCAGTACAGTTCCTGATGAGAGTCTTTCCCTGGTTTCCTTGTAAGCCCCCATGAAGTATTGGATGGCTGCTATGAGGTGTCCTCTTAGTATCAGTTACAGCATATTTGCTAAGGACCAAAATTATAGTCAGTTATGATAATGGTATTTATCATCTCTGAGTAGGTATTAAGCCATTTTCAAGACTGAGTGAAGATATAAAGCAATATTAATACTAAACAATTAATACTAAATATCTGGTAGTGTTTAAGAAATACACAATAAAACAAAAATTATGTTTTCAAGTCAGAAGAGAATACAACAGATCTTAGTATGTGGAAAAGTATTGAAAACACCTGCAAAAATTCTTAATTGAGCCAATCATAATGTGCTCATCTATTCTTCTAAGGCTTTACATTTCAGTTTATTTACTCCAAGTGATTTCACTGGTTCCGTTTCTTTGGTGGATAAAACCTGAACAGTTTCACAGTATAAACATTAAACATCTAAATAATCAATCTCTTTCTTCACTCCAACCCCATTTCTCTCTTACAACTGTAATAGCAGTGTTCAAGAAATATCTATCAATGTAGACAGTGGGACAGAAATGTTTAATGCCTTTATATATAATACAGAAATATTTGCTATCACTAGATAAAGCATGCCCAAAAAAAGCAAAAAGAAGAAAACACAGATAAACACTCAGCATTAGCTCTTACATGATCAGCCATTAAGAGTTGGATTGAAAAGAGAAAAAGCAACTGCAGAGGAGTGGTATGTGTTAGAAAACAGGGCTCCACTTTCTTCCAGATGTGATATTAGGAGAGAGATCTCACACATATGAAAGTTCTAGATGAAAAGAAGCAAATAAGAGAAGTCTGGCAGAAGAACTCACTGAGGCAATGGCTGACTCATCAGTCTTGACTTCACAGGAGAGCTACCCTCAGTCTGTTGTAAAAATCCACTGACAAATGTTACTTTCTCACATACTTAAAAGACACAAATCCGTAAGAAACAAGTTTTTCTTGCAGTTAGTGCTCAAGGTTCTACTTATACTGTTGTAACAATGAAATGAAGTAAAATCAATCAAGCAGCCAGGGTCACACTACTGGCAGCAAAACAAGTACAGCCATTGTATTATTTCAGTGCCAGCTCCTAATGATCTTAGCAGAACATAAGAAATACAGTCATTTGCTCTGTTATTTTTAGAATTTGAAGCACATTTACGTATTACTAGAAGTACAATGGTTCATAAAATCTAAAACTTGCTCTAGGGCAAAGAAAGTTCAGTTCATGCAAAATTCAAGCTGTGAGTATATATAGTGACAAATACACACTACTCAGTGTTTCTACCACTACAGGCAATTCCCTGTCTGAACTTGCACCAATAATTATGTAAGCTCAATATAGACATAAAACAGAATTAGCTTTCAGTACAATAAATATTTATAAAATAGAGCCTATGTTTTCAGCTTTAGGATGGACACATATGTAAGGATCCTTTTTATTTACAGAAAGCATCTTCTTCCCCAAGATGATTAAACCACTTTCATATGCATTTCCAAGTATTTTTAAAATATGACAATTTTATTTTACCTAAAATATTCCCAGTGAGAAGAAAATAACTCCTTAGTGAGAATGTCTTTTAATGCCTAAAAAACCAAACCTTTTTGAGTTGAAACTGCTTAGGATTTGATTCCTGTTATTAATACCTAGATATAGATTTGCTGTGGCAATTTTTGCTCATTCAGATAAAAGGGAGTCATTATAATTTTATTTCAATGACTAGTGATCCCGATGAAAACTCAGATCCTCTCTAGTGATCCATTAATTGCCACAGTTACGTTTATTGCAGTAGTCAAAGTAATATTGCTAAGAGGGCAATGCATTATAGGATTTGCATACAGAATTCTGACCCTTCAAACTGCCACTCCACCAGGAAGAAGTGTAAAGTTAATTCTGAGACTGTTTTATTCCTTTATTTTCTCCTTATCTCATGAGAAACATCTGCCTTTGTAAACAGTTCCCTCTTGTTTGTAGAAAATGGGAATCTGAAGAAAAGCCAAAGTAATTATTAGTAACATAAGCATTTAAATCTGAAAACATGAGTAAATTCAGCTTTCCAAGGAGGAAGAGAACATATGCTACACCATAGTGTTTTTATCCTAAATTCTTTGCTTAAGTGTATGATGCTAGGTTCATACTTACTGAATGTTTAGAACTTACATCTACCACTATTCTAGCCATTTTCTGAAAGACAATGTGTAAAAGAGATCTCCATTTCATGAGCATAATCTTATTTTAAAAAATCAATTTAAAACATCATGATGTCTAAGACAAACAAAATTATCAATCCAAACAAAAAAAACCATTTTTTTTAATAAAGCAGCTTAAATAGCAAACTCACTCTAATTAAATCTTTATTTGGGGATTTTTCAAAATTTTCTTCAAAGCATTGTAAAAATATAAATTTGATTTCTGCATTCCTAATCCATATAAGTGGGTGGTGGATTGATACCCATTAAAGTTCCATGAATGACTGTTGCTTCATGCTCAGATAGACATATAAATAGTTAATCTACTAACAAGGTATTCCCAAGTTATTTCCATTTCTCCAAAGTACAGTCTAGCTTTCCCAACAACAATAAAGATTGTCCATACAGGCAACACTAATGTAACTGAAGATTTACTTCCAGTAAAAAGTCTATTACCTACTGAGTATTTTTCTTTGTGAAAACAGTTAATCTCTACTACCTTTAGTGCTACAAGAAGTCATAAAATCTCCACTGCCAAAGAGACAAATGATAATACTCAAAAACCTGTTCTGAGTATTTAGAAAAATCACATTTTTTTAAGTAGGTGTAGTCTAAAACTAGATCTAAATACTGGCATGAGAAACATTTTAGAGAGAGAGCATAGAACAAAAATAATATCTAGATATTAAAGAAGATAAATATTTCAGTGGGTTTACAATCTCAAGATGGAGAAGCACCCAAAATGAAGCACAGAAAATCAAAAAGAATTTATGCAGATTATACTCTACCAGGTTCCATGATACAGTTCTGTGTTTTAAAGTACAGTGAGAAGTTCATAGTCAAAAAAAGAGTTGTGCACCTTCTCTTTACTTCTGTCCAGTTTACAGTTCAGCAGGCACTAAAAGGTAACACACCTGGTATGCCCAGGTACCAGAATTAAAACTGTGTGGACTGTAAGGGGGTACACCTGTAAAGGGGTATCTCACATTTCTGAAAGAACTTTGCACTTTACAATTCTTTCCATTCCAATCTTTACTTATGACCTATTAGATACATATATAACACATTTTGATTAGACTTTAGAATTTTATATACCTGTATATGTTTAGAAAGGAGGTTTCTCACATGAATATTTAAGACAATTATTTAGACTGGGCATAAAGAAGAATTTCTTTACAATTAAGCTGTTCAGACTCTGGAATGGCTCCCTAGGGACATTCTGGATGCCCCATCCCTGGAAGTGTTCAAGGGCTGATTAGGTGGTGCTTTGAGCAACCAGCTGCAGTGAAAGATGTCTCTGCCTATGGCAGCAGGGTTAGACTAAATGAGCTCTGAAAGTCCCTGCCAACACAAACCATTTGACCATTCTATAACTTTATGTTCACTAAAGTCTTGTTATCTACTTATTTTGTTACTCTAGATACAAGAGAAACCAAGGCAAAACTGAATTTACAATAAAGTATTAGTTAGTGATGCATGGGTAGGTTTTATAAAGAAACTGGGCCAGGAAGTTTGGCATGTGCAATAGACAGAGAATATCTATTCCAGTCACTCTGAACAACATCTACTTTCTGTATTGTTTGATACATACAGATTATTTATACCTTTTACTCCGAGCATCTTTTCTAGATTGATAGAATGAAAATATTTTGCAGAATAGGGCTTTCTAGGAAAAGAGAGCTTTTGCTATTGTAGCTGAGGGAAAATAGGGAAATTATCTTTCTAGGCAGAAATACTAGCAGAAGAGTAAGAAAGCATTACAAAGAAAAGAACACCTTTATCAGATTTTATTTTGATTTTTGGAAATAGTTTATTAGCCCACTTTACACCATAAAAAGTAATGATTTTATGCACTTTCAGAAGCTTATCCTTCTGAAAACTCAATAATTAATCACAAAAAATAACATATTTATACCCTTATTGTAAAATCACATAATGGAACTACCCAGGGAATATTAATAGATACCAGAAGATACTGAAACTTATACAGAAGACAAGGTGGGATTTACAGATGACCAAACTGAATAAAAAAATTGCACGCATAATGCAATTATACAATAATCTTCCCAAGTCAGATTAAAACAGCATGAGCTTGATTAGGGAATGACAATAAAGACCATAGTAGTCAGGTTGGGAACAATGGCTCTAGGAGGAAAGTCAATGGACTATTAAATAAGAAAGACTCCGTTTTCAAATATTACTTCATCAGTAATACATTCCTCCAGTGAGCCATTGTCTAGTACAGGGGACCTTAATTTTCTGGCGGAAAATGCCTATGCATCTAGCATACCTATTCATATCACAATGTGCAATCACCTCTTCATAAGAAATTCCAAAGAAATGTATGTTTTCCCAGCATGGTGCCTCCATTAGTGCATTCAACTGCCTAGTGAACTCAGAAGACTTAATGCTGTTCCATTACTGGCTGTTGAAGGTCTCATATCTAATCTCAACCTATTTAATGGCTCACACTTACTCAGAAAAAAAAATTTTCCCTTGTTTGCCTTCCCACAGGGCACTTGAATGGACTAAATCACAAATAGATGTATGTAAATAATATTATCTCGCTAGCTAGAGACCTCCAGGTCACATGAAGTTAATAGACCAGTACTAGAACATATGTGTTTTTCCTTTTGTTGTATTTTGTTTTTATTTGGTTTGAGCTTGTTGTGGGTTTGGTAAAATAAAAAAAAACAACCGATGCTTGGATTTTTGTTGTTGTTCAGACAATGAAAAGACATGTGGAAAGACTAGCATCACAGTAAATTGACCCATGAAGATTCCATTTACTAGCCCCTGCAGAGCAGCCCCCAGCTAATATGAAAATGGTAAGGAACTTCGTAAACATTTTTAGCACTCTATACAACCAAAGACTTATCAACCCAAAAGATCTGGAGGTTTGTCTACTTTTCTGACATACAGCACCGCTAGATCTATTTTAGTAGTTCAAAACTACTTCCTCCCTCTTTGCATCTCTATCAAGAACTAAACTGTCCAGGTTTACAGAATGCAACAGAAGAGATCATTTCATCAAGTCTTTTCAAAATATGCTCAGGTTGATCTGAACAGATAAGTAGTGACAGTCTTCACTAAATGTCATCAGGAAGAAAGTAGTGTATAGTGACATAGCTCTTGATATGGTTATTAACATTGCTACCTGAGCCCTATCCAAGCAGATGAATCGTCAAGAAGTTCCTTCAGGGGGTAAAATCTGTGAGAGTTCACAACAATGCAAACACACTCTTGGATATTTTGAGACAGTTCTGACAACTGACATTCTGTGACCAGACTTAAAAGCAGCAATGTTCGTGTGCTTTAGGCACAAAACAAGAAATGCTATTTACTTACAGATTCTATGGTATTCTTAATGCATTTTTAGTTAGTTATCAAAATACATCATCACCTTGGTGTGCATGTAATAACTGAATCAAGATAGGGCACTAAGGTAATAAAACCCATATTGAAGAATACGTATCTCCTTACAGCTGCAGGCAAGTCAGACTAGAACTGTAAACAAAATTTCAAATGTCAAAGAACAATAAAATTAAAACTGTGGAGAGATCTGTATGTGCAAAACTCACATACATCAGAAAGGAATAATTTCTTCTAAGTTCAGTCATTTAAAATGGCCAGTCAATCACATAGGCTCCCTATAGACTCCTCTTCAGTAGTCTATGCAGCTTTTTTAGGACAAATTTCTCTGCTCTTCCTGTAGTGACTTAAAAGGTAATAAAAGCAATTACTAGACATTTGAATTTTACATGGATTAAGTTGGGAGAGGCAAATTCCACACATACTGTTTAGGCATCTTCTTCATTAGGAGGTATGTATGTAAGTTCACTCTGAGGCACAGGCAAAGGATATTAAACTTGCTCTCTGGGCAGTTTATCTGCAAACAGAAACAAATGAAGCCTAAGACATGGCCACCACCATGAAAGAATATGTCTCAATACGCCAAGTCGCTGCTGGAAAAGTTAGCAGACCACTAGTCATTCCTGGAATGGTTCTACATGATTTGCCACCATGCTGTCTGGATGGTTGCTAATTTAATAGCTGCAAAAAGAAGACAGGTAGATTTGACCACTATGCCTATGACTGCACAGCACAGAGAAGCTGAATTCATGATTCTCCTCACACTAAAACACAGTAAACCAGTCATGTTCTGAGAAGAACTTGGAATTATTAAGTTTCTCATTTTTTCTTTGAAAGGTGTGCTCGTCATTTTAAATGATGGACCCTTTTAAATTCTCAGCACTTCTAAAGTTTATTTGTTTGGGACATAATCATGTCTATGTGGACTGATAGCTGTAATCATCACCAACTTTGATTTAAAAAGCTCACCAATATGCCTTGAAAACATCTAGCAAAAGCATGTTTTTGTGGTTTCCAGGAGAGCTAACACTATTGTTTCTTTCACTGAATGGGTTCACTAAGTATTAAGGTATTAGCATTAGTCTGATTATCTTGATTGATGTACTCACATGCCTTCTGTAATTGCGTAAATTAAAAATTATATTTGAGACCACACTGGATTAGATTATGTTTTGTTGGAATTTGAAAAATTCACATGCCCCTGAAGATTAAAATGAATAAAACCTGCAGGAAGCAATGCAGATACTTCTCCCAAAAGAAGAGGGTAATTTCTAGAAGAAAATTAAGCACCAGTTCTCTGATTTGCCAACTATATTGTGTCTGTGTGATCAAGCTTCAATGAAGCTACAATTCTTCATGAATATGAAGAGTTTTCCATTTCCTGACTCTTAGCTGCTGTTCTTTACAAAGAGGTTCCCTCAGATCTAACAGTCCTCTTCTGAGACACTGAAGATTAACCTCTCAGAGGACAGCCACTGTTGTTGACTTTAAAATAAAGAACATAAAATAATTCAAGATGAAGAAACCACAGGACTTCCATAGTCCTACACCTTGCACCTTTTACTTGCTTTCAGTGTCACCTCTAGGAATAGATACGTTGTTTGGAACTTTATCAGGTTTTGGAAACCTGCGTGGATTGAGACTACAACAACCTCTCTGAGCAATCCTTTCCACTGCTTTACTTTTCTTACAGTGATAACATTTTTTCTTAAATCCAGTCAAAATCTTTCTCCTTTCAGTTTATGCCTCTGCTCTCACGCCTATGCCATGCACTGCTGGGAGTAGCTTGTCTCTGCCTTCTGGATAATCTCTCTGCAGATGTTAAGGGGATGCTTGTTAGGTCCTTAAGAGGCCTTCCTTTCCTCAGACTTGCTCCCTCAACCTCTACTCATTGTACAAGTGCTCCAGCCCCTCAGTTCTGACAATCTTGGTTACTGCTAATTTATATTCCCAGAAAAAGATCTATAATATTTTTGCCTAATAAATATGATATCTAGTATTCAGATAGAAAAGAATCTCTCCTGATGGTGCCTCATCTCCCACTGCTCTACTGATGGATTTTTCTCCCTTGATCTTAGTTGAAAATCAATACAGGTCCCTGACATTCAGATTCTATGCAATAGCATTGAATAAACTCAGTATAGAACATACAATTATTTATCTCAGAAAAGATCTTTAACACCAACAAGTGCAGCCATTAATGTAGTGCTGCAAAGTCCACCACTAAACAATGTCCCTTAGCACCAGATTTACATTTCTAAATACCTCCAGGTATGGTGACTCAACCACTTCCCTCAGAAACCTTTTCCATTGCTTGACAAACATTTTCTGACCAAATATAACAGGAACATGTGCTGGTAACCACAAAATAGAGAAAACACACACATATATAAAAAACTCATTGACTTTCTACCAATATGTTTTTCCTGATATTTTTTAATCTCCAAACTAAACTTTACTATGCATGCACTTTATTATGTCATTCTACACTTTACAGTTTAACTATATGATGCTTCATTTGTACATTTCCAAGTATAGCCCGAGTTTTGCTGAGCTTTTATTTTTAGGCACAAACCCTAACTGATAATCTGATTTTATCAAGTTCAGACTAATTTCTATATAATTAACAAATAATTATATTTTTAAACTAACACAGCTGATTTTGTTAAATGAACACGAACACAACTTTATGTGGGTGCAGAAAATAATGCAGTTCTCACTTTTTCCTCCGTCTTTCTCCAGACAAATTGTATTCATAATTTACTTCTTTTTGCATTTATTTAAAAATGTCCTTATAAATGTTAATTTTTTTTCTCCTAACTAAATTAAATATTTTTTCCTAACTTGAGCTGCATATTCAGCTTCACAAAGCTTCCTGTAAAGCCCCTTATTTTCCAATTTATAAATGAATCAAATGAAAGTTTGCTTTATATGACACAGCTGCACTTGAGGTCTTATGACTTACTTTTCATCTAAAAAGATCTTCTTTCAGGATCTTGACATTTAAGTTGTTTCAAAGCAATTTTCTAACATTACTGGTGTCTGTCTCTAAACAATCTTTATTTAAGACATACATTTAGTAAATGTATACACCAAATGTGGGACAGTTAAGTCAAAAAAATCTTAGCATGTTCATTACTAAAAGAAGCACAGAGACAACACTCTCTGATGCAGCCTAACATAAATTTAAGCTTTTTCATCTAGAATATTGCATCAAGACTAAACCCTTCAAATTAAGGCAGAGAACCCTATTTGTATAAACATTAAGAGAACAATATTCAAATTTAAAAAATAAGTTTGTGGTATTATTTTCCTAGTTAATTTCAAAACTGTGGCAAATCTAGTCTAATTAAAATCATTAAGCACATCTTTGCCTTGGACAATTATATGACAACCTCACTGTTCCAAAGAAAAAGAAGCCTTTCTAATTGCTGCCAGATGTTGTTATAAATCTTTCAACCAAGACAGAAATGTCTTCTTCCATGAATATTGATCTTAGTTTTGCAATTTGTGATCATACAACAAAACCTTAGGCTGAGGACCTTACATGAATGACAGTATTCTTTGAACAGAAAGTAGTATGGCAGTGTTTAAGTTCCTATATTCTATATTTCTGTATTAGATGTTGAAGCAAATTTACCCAACTCAGTTTACCACGTGATTTAAGAAATAGTGCAAAGATTACATAATCAAAGAAACCAGTACTGATTAGAATCTTCATGAATGGGGAACAGCCTTGCTGAAAGGGACCTGTGGACAAGTAGCTGAAGACAAGCCAGCCATGAGATGTTGCAGGAGCAGAGGAAAACTGGCTGCATTCACAGGATCATTGTTAACAGAGATAGAGAAGTGATCATCCCACTCTACTCAGCATCTGTCAGACCATCTGAATTTCAGTTATGATCCCCATAACTCAAAATTTTAAAAAAGACTCAAGCACACTGGATAGAGTCCAAAGGAACACCACAAAAATGATCAGAGGACTGGAAACCTGCGCTCTAAGGAAAGACTGAAGGAGTTATGTCTTTTCTCCCTGGAGAAGGGAAGGCTTAGGAGAGACCTCATCACAGTGTTTCAGTACTAAAGGGGCAGCTGTAAAGACAGAGGCTCTCTCAGCAAAGACCCACATGAGGAGGACAAAGGACAAGGGGTAGAAGGTACACTGGAAGAGGTTTCATCTTGAGAAAGATTGTTTACAGCAAGAACAATCATGGGAATAGCCTCTCCAGGGATATGATGAAGTTGTCACCACTGAAGATTTTCAATACACAATTGGACAGAGACGTCTTAGCTCCCTTTCCCATGAAAAGTTAGACAAGATGCTTCAAGGTCCTTCAAACCCGGGCTATTCTGCGATACTATAAAATTCATCATTGGCCTACAAGTGTCTATAAGTTTCCAATTTTATCAAAGGAGTTTGGAACAGACCAGTCAGGAAATACTGCAGACATCACCTTCTAAATTAGTCTATCAGCTTCATTGAATAAGTAGCCAGCAGTCTTCCAGCTGCAAAGCTGATGTTCCCTGACTTCAATTCTAGATGTACACTACTGAAAAGCTGTCCACTCAGGAACACCTATTCCAGTACTCATGGTAAGATGAATCCCACTCTGTGAAGGACCCAAAGGACTATAACAGAAATAATGAGCACTGTAACAAAACAAAATGAGGTTTTTAAATTATTATTTGAAGATTAACAAGTGAAAAAAAAATCTTATTTTCAGTAATCTTGCAGATAAGATTATTCCTTTACAGAGTTGTTTTTATTTAGATTCTACTCACAATCTTATTCAAACCTTGGAATTGCATCAGAATAACCATCTGAATTTTAAGCAAATGGAATGTGAAAAAAAATCTAATGCTGTTTCTTGTATGTAGACAACACTGTGAACAATCATGTCATCAGGCATCCATAATTTGAAAAATGGTGTTTTCTGAACTATGTCTGCTATCATGAAGGCACTGAAAAAGAATTGCCCTTTGTGATCAGAAATACCTTGAAATTCTTTCTCATTCTTTCCTCATGATACAAAAGTGAAGAGGTGCAACAAAGGAACTTACATAAAACTTTTTTTATGAGTGACCTTTGAAGTCCCATTTAAACAAATTATATCCTTCATGTTAAGTGTCAAAGTAGTCCACTTGACTTCATCAGAAATACTTGACAAGCTTTGTATTGCTTTTTCAGCAAGAAAATACAATGAACCTTTTGTCCAACTGAGGCTTCAATCAACAGTTCAATAAAAAGAATGCTTAACACACCCATTGCTACATATGATAAACAGATTTTGTTTTTATAAGCAATATATATAGAAACTCCATGCACATAACATACTTTACAAAATAATGCTTTCACTGTAGCATTTCACCACAAGGCTTGAATAAATTATACTACAGGATCAAAAAAAGGAAATTCTGAAATTTTAGTATTTATTTCGGGGACATTACAGAGATTGTCATCATATGAATTAGTTTACAGCATTATCACTGGTATTTAAATACTATACATATACTTAGGCCTTGGGAAGTGGGAATATTAAATCTGAAATCTCTGTTTCACAACATCATGACACTTAATTCTCTTAAGTGCATCCAGTACATGTTTCTCACCTGTCTCCCAAGCTGAATGTGACTTCAGAGAGTAGAGGTTTCATGTTCCCAGAAAAAATATATAATAATGAAAACATATTAACTTTGTTTCCAGCCTGACATAAAGTTATTTTGATGCAGATTTGAGGGGGGGGATACTTGAATTTTCTTAGGCACTGTTTAACAGCTCTGTATATGTGCTTGTGGCGATTGTATTCCCTCTAGACTCCTTAAGCGGAAAATATATTTACTGCTACAATTCTACTTAAAGCTTGACTATGTCAAGTATATAACATAATTTGAAATATAAAGAAAAGACAAACATTCACCAAAGGTGGGCAGACATGAATTTGGACTTTTAGGAGATATTTAGTCTTCTGAAGGGTCAGAAGGGTGGAGGACAAGCAAAATATCTTGTGAATTTGTAGAGTTCTAAAATGGAGTTCATGGATATTCTGGACAGGAAATAATTTTATCCCTTAGGAAAATTAATTTAAGCAATAATTACATATCTGGCCTTTATAAAATCCCCATTAATCCAATATGTACTATATGAACCCCTTTATAAGTAGGAAGTGTGTTGTGACTTAAGGAGATAAGCAAAAATTAGGGGAATTAGTATCTCTTATCAGAGATAAATCTATAAATATCTGGAAATGGAGAAATAAAGAAAAAGGCAAAAATTCAAGCAGATACAGGTCTTCAGCAGAGAATGTGGTATCCCTAGAAGCTAAATTCTACCAGCTATGTCAATTAGTCCAGTAATTAACATGAATTATTTAGTAGCAGACAGAAATTCCATATTCTTGGTTTTAATATATGAGATGCATAATGAATGAAGACTGTTCCAGCCTACCAAATAACATCCAAAATAGTCACCTGAATATTCAGAGAGAAATATTTAGATGATTTTGACTCTTTTCCGCTCTACCGCAGTATGTAGTGTTTAATACTCCAAAATTAAACAAAAATTTAAAAGTGATAGTTCTTCATCTGCTTACCATATCTGAGCCTGGAATGCATGTAGCAAACTAAAGGTTAGCCAAATTATCCATAAGCTGATTTCCAAAGGACCCAGATTTTACCCAGAACATACTTCTAAGTGTCACTATTAAGTGTAGTACATTGCCAGTCCTAACAGGCAGAGATATTGTAAAGCTGATAAACACACAGTGAAGGCTAAATTGATGGTCCCTTTTCTCCACAAATGATATTATTTACATTGCTGCTTAACTTTGCATGTCTACACTCTCACAATTTAACATCCTATAGTGGTAGCCATAATGATTGTTAGAATTATTAATTACTTCAGGTAAGTTCATTGATTATCAGCTCTAGTTATGCTGTCCCTCAAGGCAAGTTCTAAAAATAAAAGCAAAGAAAGAGAATGAAAGACATCTTTCTTTTGGTTCACTTTTCCTGAAAATTTAAAATAAACATTGTATATACATAAACTATTAACACCAATTTCAGAATGCATATACTAAGAAAAATGTCTTCATAGTGTCATAGAATTGCTTAGGTTGGAAAAGACCTTTAACATCATCCAATCATTAATCCAGCACTGCCAATTCCACCACTAAACCATATCCCTTAAGTGCCTCATTTAGAAGACATTTAAATGCCTCCAGGGATGGTGCCTCCAACAATACTCTAAGCAGGCTGTTCCATTGCTTGATTACTCTTTCTGGGAAGAATTTTTTCCTAATATCCTATCTAAACTTCCCCTAGGATAACTTGAAGCCATTTCCTCTTGTTCTGTTGCTTGTTACTTGGCAGAAGAGACCAACACTCACCTGTGTACAATCTCCTTTCAGGCAGCTGTAGAGACAATAAGGTCTCCCCTGAGCCACTTTTCCTCCAGGCTAAACAACCCCATCTCCCTCATACACTCTTCATAAAACTCGTGCTCCAGACCCTTCACCAGCTTCATTGCTCTTCTTTAGAAACAAAAACTTTGACAGATTATGGTTTCTTAATTGCAGTCCTCAGACTAAATTTCATACAGTGCAGACACATTCATATTTCCTGATAAAAGGCACTCAAGTTCCTATTTCAAAAAACAACCTATGCTTCAGCTACTCTTCTACACTGTGTAGGAGATCCTGCAGGTTGCACAAGCTCTGCCATTTCCCTACTTGCTATTGCACTGAGTTTCCTCTATCACTTCATAAAAATGGAGCAGCATCCAGATTTCTAACATGAAAGCAGGATATAAATCAACAGTAATCTTAGTATATTTATAAATACATACATACATCCTCAAACCACATCTGGAAGAATTCAATTAAATCTTCCATAGAAGAGCAACTGCAATTTCTGCTAAATATTATACAGCACTTGGACATAGCTTTCCTTCGGGATAGGATCAGAGGTTTTTGATCTATCCTGTCTCTTAAAATTGCAAAAGTTACTATATACAGTACTCAAGTATTTAATAATGCAATTAATTCCCAAAATAGCTGACAAATCATCTCTAAAACATCTTAGAGCATGAAATCCTGCATAGTCCCTAAATTCACAAAATTAACTGTGCCTAGGGGAGATTCTTAGCTTGTAACGCAGTAATGAGTAATTGTTTAGTATTTCCTTTGAAGTACATATTTGCTGCTACACTGTTACTAAACACATCTCATCAGCAAATCCAGAAAATTCTTTTAGCTAAAGGGATAATTATAAAGCTGTCTACATAAAAAGATATCCTCTTTGAAGCACTAAATCAGAATCCAAGACTGTATTTCTGTAACAAGTATTTATTTTTATTTTTATTGCTCTTTTCACCCTCAGGAACCTCAACAGCACCTTCTTCTCATCAAATTCTCTGGTCCAGTCACAGTATCTGATAGCAGTTACTAAATTATTATTTAAGTAGCTATTCCAAATATAACTGTTATTTCCATATTGTCATGTGCAGATAAGAGATTGAAGTTTCACATATTTTCATTTACCATTAGGAAAACTAAATTACTAATTTGTAACAAGCTATTCAACAGTTTGTGCTGTCACTGAAAATACTGACATCAAAGATAAATAAATTCAGACAAGCTCCAGAAAGAAAACCCTAAATTACATCATTTTTCTTCCTGTATTAGGTATGCAAAAAAAACTAATTTTGGAGACCACAGAACAGAAACTATGAGATTAACATGGATAAAAATTAAGTTAAAAAAATATATTGAACTAAATATACAAAATAATAATAATGTTAATAGAGCACATTTCCAATTTTGGATCCCCCTGATTTCTTGAGTCAGTAATTAAGAGCACCATTTTAATTCTATTTAGTTAAATTCTAAGACGTACACTTATTACAACTTCACTTTTTTTTAAAGTAATGCTTTTCCTTGGCTCATACTGTTTACCTAAACATTGATTAAATCAGATTAGCGACAGCTACATTAAAATTACTGGAATGTGAGGGGGTGGAGTTAATTTTGTTTTGGATGGTTGGACAGGGTTTTTGTTTGGGGGTTTTGCTGTTGATTGCTTGTTTTTAAGTAGAGCAAAGAACTTGGAAAATACACACTTAGCTTTCAGAGCAGTATAAAAGTATTATTTATGTTCAATTATCTGACATGGGAGTTATTTATTTCTTTCATGAAAAACATCATTAAGCATTGGTTATATCATGATAGAAGAACTGAATCACTTTTTGTAAATTTTGGATTTTTATGTTTCAGATAATTCTTCAACTTCAGTTGTCCTGGTTTCAGTGCCATTACTCTCCTAATCTTTCCAAACTTGATAATATACAAAAAAATGTACCTTTTCCAACATAAGTAGCTCAACCAAACTAGTTTAACATTGTTCAAAATCCTTTACCAAAAATAAGACAGGGAAATCTGTTGGTTAATGTGCTTTTTCACCAGAATGCAGGTGACCATTTAACATGGTCTTTCTGAATTGGTCTAACTCTTCACAAGGTTTTAGGGTTTTTAAACACATTCATTTAATGCAACTGAAAATGCATTATTATTGTCTATCTATACTCATTGTTTGACCATATTTTTTAAGCAATCTTTGGCTTGACCTTAGACTCAACAAAACTTCTGAGAATATTAGAGTAACATACCCACAAAGCTAAGAAAGAGAGCATTCAGATAAATTAGATTTTACAAAGCAATCACAAGATTCACACATAGAGAGGTTGCTTACTGGAAGCTTTCTTGCAATCAGGGGAAGAAGAGAACAAACAAAGAATATATTATACAAACACATTCCCCCAGTCTTTAGGTGTGCAAATATGGAAAACTAATAAGGGAAAAATATCTATACACTTACAAGTCCAACATTATTCTCTCTTTGATTTCTATTCTCGAATAACAAAGGAATTATAACTTCAGGATTTTTACTCTATCCCTTAAAATGGCTACTTTCAAAATGAATTTCCTAGGCAGTGCAGTGAGTCAATGCATTTGTACATTCCTTCAGTTAAGGACAATTTCTAGAGCTATTAGAATCTCTCCTCATGATCTTTGATCTTCTTTATGGTTACATACTTAAAAAAAACACCATTGAATCTATTTTCCTTATCTGAGGAAGTCTACACAACAGCTTTAAAAATTTCAAGACCTTATTACTAAAATTTCATCTCCTTTTTTTTTTAATCAAATGAAAATCCCATGTACAGAAATGAACCATAAATCCATTCTGGATATGCAAAAAATCTCTAGGATTTTCCCAACAGTATTTAATGTCATTCCAATTTTTTTTTTTTTTAACTATCATTTTCACTTACTGAGAAACTAGCAAACCATGCACCGGGGGTGGGGGGGAAAAAATTAAAAAAAAATTAAAAAGGCAGGCAATACACTAGATGTATCAGCTGCAAACTGTGATTTTTCTGGGGTAAACACCCAAATGTTGACCTTGGCTCTTACATTCAAGGAGTAACACAGTGTTTCTCTGCACCTCCTATATATACCTACTAAAGTGGGCATTAAAAAATAGAACTAATAGTCAGAATAAAAAAATTAAAAAGAGCACTCTTTTCTATATTAGAAGAAAGCAAAGAGCTGAATTGGATGATAGGCAAAAGCAATTAGTAAGGAAAACTTTATGTTAATTAAGCAGCAGGGCTTGTTAGGTCATCTTAATTATGCATGTTAAATTCTGACTCGAGGCACAGAAAACTGTGAAGATTAATAGTTGAAGAGTAAAAAAATTCTGAACTCATACCACTTTATTTATGCTCTGTTTTGCTTAGTGTGAATCATGGTTGTCATATATAAATGTGGAAGTGCATTTATGCTCAGGGTTTTGTGGGTTTTTTCTTCTATCTGTGTAATACTTTTACAGACTCGGTAAGTGAAGTATACCAAAGTAAAGTTTCTTTAAAATAATATGTTACCCCTCTGTTTTGCAGAATATTTTTTCTACTTATACAGTAGAAATGCCAATATTGTTAGAATTTACTTAATTATTATGACAATGTTTTCATTATCATTTTTCCATTTTGCAGGAAAGTTCCAAATTAATTTTTTTACTCTAGGCTAAAATAAGGATGAACCCCTTAAAATCTAAATTTTTAAGAAAAAAAAAATGAAGTTACACTAATTAAATATTTTTATTTCATTATGGTATGTTTGGGGTTTTTATTAACTTAAGATCATTTTACCAGAAGAAATCTTAATCTGGTTGACAAATAGTGTGGTTTTATTAATGTCAATTCATTTTGTTCAAGTGGTCACTAAGTACCAATTACTTTCAAGTTTCAGAATTCAGTATTAAGCTGGTGGGAAATAACAGTAATGAGTATAAAATATATCAGAGAATTGTTTAAAGAGCTTCAATCTAGTTAGAACTTGTTTAGTACCGGAGTAACACAAGGTAACAACGAACCCTGACCAGAGTCTAACTTTCTAATGGTGGTTTTTGAACTGCTAACAAGTAAAAATAGGTGGTGAAAAACAGGGAAATAAATGAATGAATTGATGTTTGCCCACTTCATTTTGGCAGAGTAACCACCCTGGATTTTACCCGGAAATAAGAATAATTTTGAAAAAGAACTTGCTTATGTGTATTGTTGAATAAAGTCAGGGAGTGCAGGATTGAGTGAGAATTAATTTAAAAGTTTTCCTAGACTGAAAAAACTCCCCAAATTTGGATCTAAAATGGACAAAAGTGTATTTTTTGTTTCCTCTGGGCTTTTTCATCCAAGTAACAAGAAGGAACAAGAAAACAATGATAAATAGATACTGAAATGTTAGATACAGTTGATTCTACTAGCAAGAAAGATAAGGTATTGCAACAGTTTGATCATTGACTCTTCTTCTGCAATTTTCTAAAGGTATGGCTTATTACCTCTGGTAAAATTATTATTACTGTATAAATTCCTGTAATTTTATTATGAGAAATAACAGCCATGGCATGTCCCAGTTTCATGTGATGCTTACTTTTATAAGCACTATATTTTCTTTATTTCTGGTTAGTAAGAGTATGGTGGTACAAAAACAACGGTCAAAGTAAATATAGGACTGAGACTATTTGAAATAAAAAGGAGATTACAAATTTAAAAATAAATATAATACAGTAATTTCACTATTATAAGCTGCACCAAGTATAAGCCACACTCCCGGGTGTCAGCAACTTTTTATTCTTTGTCCATATATAAGCTGCACCTGATTATAAGCCACACTTCAGGTTCAGACCAAAATTTTAGTCAAAATGGTGCGGCTTATTATTGTGAAATTACTGTAAATATATTTAGGTAGCTTAGTAAGCTACTTCATTTGTGCACAAGCATATCTGCTCGAGTGTGTGACAGATTAAAGGATACAAATACACTTGAATAGCAACACATTTTGATTATTATTTCTATGTTAAGAGGACTAGTATAATTCCGATTATCCTCAGACATTAAGAAATATGAAAGAACCATCAAATGCACAAATTAGTATGTGAATGATGATGAAAAAATGTCCTCAATCAGAGTAGACCAGTAAGATTTCCACAGGAATTGTGTGTATATTAAAAGCATAGTCACATTTTTCTGTAATAGAAATTAGTTGAGATTTTAAAAGAAATAATTTCCTATAAACATTTACACAAGCACAACTTTTATTTCAAGAAGACTCTGCAAAGAAAGTGCAAATAGTGTGAAATAATACAGCAAGTGATTTTCAACATTTCTACAGATTTTCTGGAGCCATGGAAAAAAACTACAATTGTATTGTAGTTACTCTCCTAAATCATAGAATGCATTTACTTTGTGGTAGCAATAAGTAAACATTTAGTACTAGAACTGTTCAATATGATACCATCAATTATATAGTTTTTTTCCCCAAAGTCCATAAAAAGAAACACTTAAGAAATCCTAAGAAAAGAGTGAAATGTGATTGAAAATTTGATTTTCATCCCTTTTCCTTTCAGGTGTTCTAAACCATCACCTTTTTCAGAGCTGTGCTGAGGAACAGCCTAGAAACACAGGGAAAACTATCATAATTCAACTCAATAGGATTCACACTTCCAAATTTGACTTGGAACATTCCAAGGAGATGAGATGAAATTTTATACCAACTTTATATTCCATTAGGATAGTAAAAGGCAAAATAATTTTGGGGAAAATTATATACTAGTTAGACAGTTATGCAAGCCTACAGAAAAGACCTTGAAACAACAAAGGAATTATAAATAAGGAAAAGCAATGTTGGAATTATATTGATATTTCTAACTGTCATAAGGGCAAAGTCAACATGGTGACTTTGAGTAGAAGTACCTTACACAAACACTACCAGAGCTTAAAGACTTTGCAATTCATAACTGCCTGCTTTCACACCACCAGAAAAAAAGTTAAACTTCACTGAGGCTTCTAAATGCTTTATACAAATTTCAGGTTTTTATTTGGAATGAGTTTTAGGTGTTTTAAACCTGGTTAACTGGAATTTTGCTGAGTGGTTCAAGCTGAATGCATTTGCATTAAGCAGTCGTCTTGCTAATTTTTTCTGATTAAGCTGTAGCCATCATCAACCACTGAAAATTAAACATTTCCCATCCAGTCCATGTCAGAGTACTCCATAGGACCAATATCTGAAGAGTTGTTGATTAACAAGTCCATTTTTTACTTTAAATATACATGAAAAACAGTGAAAGTCAAATTTTAAATCTTTAACTGATTTTACAACTTCCCTGATAATAAGTCAGTAAAATGGCTTATTTTATTCTAAACACAGAAAGAACATTGCGCAATGACATCATGATTTGACTTTCTTTCACACCATGTAAATGGACAAGCTATGGATGGTTTTTCTGTATCTAAAGGCCAGATCAAAAAAACTCTGTAATCTCATAATGCTTTCCAACATTATTGGAAATAATATTTAAATTTTGTTAAATACTATTTGCATCTCTCAGGTATTTAAAACCCAGGTAACCAAAGCACATTTAAATTCTTAATCAACAAAAAGAATGACTATCAAATATTCATCACAGTCTGTATGAACACTTGGTTCCACTTGGAGTATAGAAGGCTCTTAAGGGTCCAAAAGAGAAGCCACTATGTTTTTCATACACTTTTTAATGCTTTTCTATCCTGAGGCAAAGTAATGACGTGAAGTATTATTCTTACAGAGTCATATAATAGAAATCATAGGGTTCTGCCTCCCATCAGAAGGTTTTCTGAAAAAAGTCCTTTCGTTACAGCACCACAGGAGATGAAAAACATGCAACTGGCCCACAGAACTCTATTCCAATATTTATTATTCCATTATTTTTTACCATGGCACTATGTTCTCATTAAATAATTATCAGTACTGATCTTGGTAAATATCCAAAGGTCTGAGATCAGTGACATCTTTGATCAGCATATCAAATATACAGTTACAATGAATGAGAAGAAGTGATGCAAATTTTAAATTTAAAAAGGTAAAAATAAAAGAATTTAAAGTATTAATGCAAACAAGAAAGCATGAAAAAATGACTTTCAGTAATAAGTAACAGCTATATATAAATCAGATGTGTGCTTTGCAGTTTTCAGATTTTGGGGGGTTCATTTGCTTGTTTTAAGTTATTTAAAGAAATTAACAATATAACTTTTAAACTACGATGTGATGCAATCTGTAAAGTGTAGTGTAAGGAAATCAGTAAACAAATTAAATTTAATATGTTTCAAATTATGTTCAAAACTTTATATACACTAAGTACATTATAAAAGCGTTTTTCTCCAAAAAGGGTAATTTTCTAGAAAAAAATTAAACTAACTTCTTAAAATATTGATTATAATACAGTACTTAATATCTATAAGATCATTAAATCTTATTGGTAGAGAAAAATTGTTGATTAGTTGTGCTATGTAGAATAATTAACATAATTTAGGCATCTGCTAGATAACTAAGATACCTGTCTTCT
>PYHW01010334.1:2873493-2926531 GCA_013186435.1 Turdus rufiventris
GGGGGAACCCAAAACCAACAACAACAACAAAATCCCCCAAAAACAATAACCCATGCCTAACAAAACCCGACTACCTAAATTGCTAAAGGGCCAAAGTGGAAAATCTTTCAACAAAATTGAAGACTAAAGCAGACCTAATGTACGATGTCTTTGAAAATTATCCCTTCCTGACATTATAATTCCAGACTGAATTCCAACTAATGAGCAGAAACTCATGAAAACCTAGCAATGAAATTTTGTTTGCAAGAATATAGTTGTGACTATTATGAACTGAAGTAAGGCCAAAGACTAGTGTCAATAGAAGGAAAAATACTGAAAATTAACAACCATATTAATTAATCAGATTAATCTAAAAGCACAGAAAGTGGAAAAGATACTAATAAGGTCCTGTTCAAAATATCAATAAAACATTTAAAAACAAGATTTATGTAAATATTAGAATTTATTTATTACCTTATTACCTTATTAATGAATCTTAAATTAAGAAGACACAAAATGCAGAGAAAGAGACAATTTTCATCAGTGTGATTTTTGTCCCATAAAAAAATTTTACCAGCTAATTAGGGAAATAGGTGGATTTGACATTTCGAATACAACATTATAAATTGAAAAAAAAAAAGTGTAATTTTGAAAGAAAATTAATATAATCATGTATTCAATCTGCAAAATATTGACAGAAACATCACAGTTATTCTCTGACTCACGTTCACAATAATATTGAGTTACATACCTGTAAACACTTTTAATAACAATCAAAATGCTAAATACTATTTTAGCTTTGCAAGCATATTATAAAAGGAACCAAATACTGGTATTCATACCGTCATAAATCCATCCAGCAAACCTGAATCAGGCTTTGGGGGTGCTTGCAAGCGCTCCATTGACCACTTCTCAATGATCGACGACACCTGGGTATTTTCCGTGTTTAGAATTCTGAATCCGGTCATATTAACCCCACTGTACCGATAGGGCTCCACATCCAAGGCAAACAGGTCCTGAAAAAATCACCATTGTATAAATTCTGTAATACACTGCAGTGGCTATTTCAATTGTTGGACCATCTCCCCAGATGAGAGCATGGTAATTTTTCAGTGCTATTTATGATGGGAAGCATGTTTTGCTAGTGTGTGAGCAAACGTTTTTGGTGGCCCTTAAGGTGAGAGTAATCTGATTCTCAGAGGAAGAACAGACTTTCAGGAAATGTTAATCCAATTACAGAATGATATCTACTACTAGGTAGGTTAAAATATTACAGTAAGCCTAAATATTATTTTCACTTTTTAAATATTAATGGCTAGTTCTTGAACTTACCAGAAATCAAAATGACAATAGATAATAAAATAAACTGGAGAACAGTTTCCTTGAGCTTTTACTCTTAAGTAAAACTTAAAAATGTTAATCTTAGGACCATAAATTGGTGGAGGGGAGTAGTCAGGCAGTGGTGGGGGGTGGTGAGCAGGAACAAGGAGAAATGTACATGGCTTTAAATTTAATCAAAAGCATTTTTAATGGTCATCAACATACTTCCAAATATGTTCCTTACTTTCTTATCAGTGTCTTTAATTAGGAACTCATCTTTGCAAGAATAACTTTTGCCAGTTTATATGTTTGCAGTATATCTGCATGTGTGTGTGTGTGTACAGTTAGCCCTCAAACACACACAGGGGGAAATATAATTAATAAAATGTAAAACAATTCAAATTTTATCTCAAGAAAGTGAATTCAAAGTTATCCTAGTGCTTTGATCAAATCCTAAGAAGCAATGTATAAACAGCATTTGACTTCAGGAAACTCAGGTTTAAAATCAAGTTTTGAAGGGAGAAAACATGTAATCAAGGTTATACATAATATATTATTTCCCTATAACATGATAGAATTTAGATTTATTTAGCATCCTCATAATTCATAGGTAGTCATTCATAGAATTTTTAATTTAATTTTTGTTGTCAGGTGGCTTTAGGTGCAACACTTGCTTGAATCTATTTTGTTTACTGGCTAGAGCTGAAGAAGATTAAATATTGTACTACAGAAAACCCAAATATAACATCTGCTGTCACCATCACAAAGCCCACAAAATATCAACCAGTTATCAACCACTACACATTTTTAATTCTGTAGCTAGTAATATGACATACTTTCACACACACAATATTTAAGATATGTATGTTTCAAAATTCATTTAAAATAATCTAACTCGCATCCTCTTTGCAAAGAAATAAAACATTTTATTGCAAAGGAAATGTTGGACATAGCTAGATCTATGTTACACCTTTCTCTTTAAAAAATTATCTTATTTTTTACTGTGCAAGAAGTCAGAACCTTGAATGCAATTTTTTAATCCAAGCACATTCATGTTTACACTGGAATATAATAAATATCCACAATATTATTATGCATATATTACAAATGCACACAGGTCAGTGTATTAATGAGTCAGTGCATTACATCCTGAATCAATCAAGAGGAGATTATACAGAAGACTGTTGTAAACACTGTGACTGGAAAATTTATTTGACAAGACTTTCACCATGTCAGGTAAGAGGCAATTAATATATAAAAACAACTAAATTCCCATTCTGGTTCCAGAGTTACATTACAAAATCAAAATCTATGATGTGTTTGTGCACAGTGAATTATCTCTTGATAGCTCCGAGTCAATATAATACTCGTCTCCATAGAAAATCTAATGTTTTAATAAGTAAACAAGAATTACAGAAAATTCTGGTTTTTAAAAAGAGCTTTGAGAGTGAAAATTCAATGCCAAAGGACAACATAGTGCTCAAAGAAACAATTTTCATCAATATCAACATAAAAAATTTTAAAATAAGAAACAAACCTTCAAAACATCTATAATCCATTTTTATGGAGAAAAATCTATTTAGTGAGGAAAAGTCTATCACATGCAATCCTAAATCTATGAGTGACAGAACATTTTACCCTTCTAAAATAAGATAAGTATTTATGCAGGGTATGACTTAGAACTAGGTATTTCATGTTAATACTTTCCATGAAATTCTGTTTTGTGAATCTGAGGTGGACTCCTACCCTACCACAACGGATTCATTTCCATAAGAACTTAAACATGTATGTGACTTTAAACATGGTTCATTTCAATCATGGTTTCGCCAAGGCACGTCTGTCACACGTTTGTCTCATACTTTTCAAATGAACTGCAATCTAATTAGACAAAATTGAACACAAATTCAAGACAGAGAAATGTGCACAACTCTGGAGACTCTGTAGTCTCTAGAATATTTCACCAACTTTTAAATTGCTGCTTAGGCTATGGTGACCAGAAAGAAGGACTTCAGATACATGTTTGTTTTGTAAGAACATTCACATTTTAAATGTTCATTTATTGTGAATGATAGATCCCAGAATGATCAAATTCCTTCTAAGTTACATTTATAGTGGACACCAAAGAATATTGCATAATTCATGCACCTAAAAGGCTCATACGAATTGTTAAATAAAATGCTGCCAAGATTCACACCAAATTATTCATGAATCATATGACAGAGAAGAACTACCTTGTAAAGTGTTGGATTAAAAATATGGAATATATGAGTACATTTTAAAATATTTTAATCTTCACACACAAACAGCTAAAAGACAAAAAGGCCAAAATGCAAAAAATAAACAATGAGTTATGAATTATACATTTAACACTCCTTGACACTTAGAAGTTGCAGTCACAAGCCAGATGCTTTTTTCAGGTCTATCAGTTTCCAGAACACACTGTTGAACAATAATTGAACCATCCTGATGAGTTTTCTTTGAAAGTAAGAAAACTCAGCAAAGAAAACATCTTGCACTTACACCCCATTCCAGAAAGACCTTTTCCACTTTGTTAAATAACAGAATTAGGAAAGTAACATCTTTGTTGGATGTCATCACTATGTTTTCACAAGCCACTTACCAGTGTGGTAAAGATATAGTGATAGTATTCTGTCATCATCCCCATAGCTAAAGCCTTGAAAAAAAATAAACAATAGATTAATATTTCTGAGGCCAGATAACACATTTTTATCACACTCATATGGCAAATGAAATGCTGCAAACGAACACTACTAAGAGCAGACTGTAGGGCTGGAATTGCGCTAAAATTAGGTCAAGCAAGTCATTTCTTAGCAGTTACAGAAGATTACTGACTATTAAAGGAATTTATGAACCAGATCTTCTGATAGAAAGAATATTATTAGTCTGTTTAGTGCAGTAAATGTGAAAGAGGCTTGTATTTTTACATACTAATGGATACATTAAATTACAACACGTTATTTGAGTCGGCAGTATTTTCATTCATTATTGAACCCTTCCTTTAAAATGAATTACCTAATAGGATATTTTTTTCATTTTGATGAACAATACTATGCATTTAAAAGAGGGACCCAAGCTTATGTTATACATGTGCACATTTTTCCAACCATGAAGAAAATTCTCAAGATAAATTTTGGATAGCAAGAGAGATGCTACTTAAAAATTAAGAAAAAAAATATTCATATAATTACTCTATAAATTCAGGTTTCTCTCAAGTACTTTCATCGCTCTTGCTCACTATGTAATACCAAGTAATTTTTGATAAAATATGCATTTTAAAAGTTCATGCTTTTCTCTCAACTGCATTAAAAAAATACTTATAGACAAAAACCTATGCTTCATTATGTTTATTCATTATGGGCATTTTCCCCTGAAAAACATGTATTTTCATGCTTTGCACAAAAGTTGCCTTAGTATTTTTTTCCTTTCAAGGAGCTATTAAAGTAATTCTTTGCCAAGTTGCAACCAGATGGACTCCTTAAAGACAATGAAGGCCACAATCACACTACTGTGACAATACCAGATTTGTATTAAAAAGAATTGCCAGCATTCTGAAGGCTGTGGCAGCCTTTGTACTTGTGACATTGTCCAAAAAAATGATAAAATGAATAGCCTATACTATATTTTCCAAAGGAAAAAAAATCTAAAACTAATCCAGATATAGGTTGTAAATCATATTTTATAATATTTTAAACAAGATTTTGAAAAAAAACACACCACTTTTCCAGGGAATGACTATACTTGTGTACTTAGAATTCCACAACAACACTTAGAACTACAGTATAGTGTTCTAGTAGCAATTAAATTCCCTTAAACAAAGGAAAACCACATTCCTGTAAGAAGTATGACAACTTAATTAGGACCTCTACAACTATAAACATTCTTAGCTTTTATAAGAACTCTTTTTTAAATAAAACCAAAGTATCTTCCTCTATATATGTCATCTATATCATAACTGCTTCTAATCAAGTCTTTCACACTCCAAAGAATCCCTACACAACGTCCTATGCATGTTCCTTATCCTGCTGTACGATGACGCTGTCTCTTTTCCAGGCCTTCCTTCTTTCACCTTCTCACTTCTCTCAAGATCTCACTTCTTTTTCCTTCTCAACCATTGTGATTTCTCTGTTCTCATTATTGCAGTGCTTCCCTAACCTTTTAAATTATGTATGGTTTCCCTGGTTGCCTGGTGATGTAGATAACAATGAGATTCGCCTTAAGTATGTGCTTGTCTGATTGATGGGATATTTTTTTTTTCACTTTTTATTAAGTATTTTTGGCCAGCAAAGAGTAGTTTTCATTTCATTGGGTTATCAAGGTATTTTGATATCTCTATTTTCAACCTATGCTGTCTTCTACCATCTTCACTGTTAATCTTTCCAATCATCCTCTCAAACTGAAACTCCTTGTCATGTCTCCCAAGATTTATCCCTCCATTACCAGGAAAAGAAAACTGATCAGTCAATAATTCAGAAATGGATATAGAAAGATTTTTTCAATAATCTCTTATAAACACTATATTTTGAATATTAACATTAAATAATAAATATATTCTCAACACCCCCTGTGTCAATTTTAACAGCAAGTGCTCACATTCAGCTTCAAAACTACAAATTTTGGGTATATTTAAAGCATTGCAGTATAGGATCTGAATGGAAAAATAAAAATCTACAGAATCTGCATAAAGATCTAAACACTCATGAAAGAATTTTTTTTGTATCTTCCCTCTGTAACCTTTAGAGTGAGCAGTGTACCTTGATGAAATCATTCACAATTTGATTTAAAGAAGCTGGTTGCCCACTCTTGGGTCGTGGGGCAGGATTAAAGATACAATGATTTTGGTTTGTTTTTTACATTTCCCTCTATTCAGACATTTTTCACTATGCTGTATGTAAAATAAAAGGATTTTTTCACTGAAAAACTTCTAGGTACTGTATAAGTAATGTATCTCAATGTAATTGTTGTTAGTATTGCAGCTTAATATTGCCATCAGTACATTTTCCATCTGCATTGCTTAGATTTTAAATATTTAAAATAATTAAATGTACATACAATGATTTGGCCTAAAAAACTAGAATAACTAGGCTGGATTAGGTTTAGAAAAAACCACCAGCAGAGGTTTAAAATTACTAGGAACTAACAAAAGTTTTTCAATCAATGAACAATAAAGAAAAGAAATCATATTATACATGTAGGCTTACTAGAGATTTTAATTATACCCACAATAATACCTCTAAGTACCTCTAATGAGACACATATTTCCAACGCTTAAATGCATTTTATTTTCAATTTAGACCCTACAGTTTTCCAGCAAACATAATATAAACATGAATGCAAGTCACTAAAAGCTATGCATTAGAAGCATAGAATACTGTTTCCGTTTAGGTATTCTTCCTATCTTATTTATCCTATTTATTAGAAATCATAGTTTAAATAAAAAAAACATGGGGAAGATGGTCTCTGAGCGAGTTAATTATTTGGCATTCACTGTATCTCGCCTACTCATCTCGCTTGCACACAATATTTTCAAAGCATCAACCCAAAAGTACTTGGGTGTTTTGCAGTTCCATTATTATTGCAAAGAGAATATGGCTCTCAGACATCAATTTTGTCCACTCAATGGAAGAGATTAATGTGGTCTGTTGGTAACATACTATTCAGATATCACTTTCTAATTAGGACTAGACATCTTAGAGGCCTCAAATAAAAACAAATAGGTAAATAAATACGTATACACATACATAAAGATTTTATATATAAAATAACATTAAGCAAATATTTTGAAACCATGCTTAAAGCATCAATTCTCCAAAGTACCAGCTCTTCATAGTTTAATGACTAATATACATTCATGTTCCTCCTGAACAAAAATTAATTAAACTCTTTCTTTGTAAAAGCATAATTAAAACGCCTACCATTTGTATCACCAATGAAATTACCTCTAAAATCCTTGGCTGATTTTCAGTTGGGTCTCAGTAAAACTGACAGTCAATTTCCCTGTTTGTTAAATACCTTTAGGACTGGATAATACTTTTATTTACTACGAATGAAAAAGATTAAGACATCTAAAGGAAAATGAGGATTACCTGTTTCAAGATGCCTGCTGCCATTTCATGGCTACAGTCAAAGATTACATGGAATTCTTTGCCTCTTTTCATCTCCTTTAGCAATGGCTTTGCATCTTTTGTGTCAGCTGGTAACTGACGGATTTTTAGTCTTAGGTTGTATCGTGATGGAGCCTTGATGAGCTCTTGTAATCGAATGAGACCTTAAGGAAAGCAGAAGTCAGGAGGAAAAAAAAATTATCAAAACAAGAACCTGAACTACTAGCAGGAGAACATACTATAAGAATTCAAAGTTTCCTGATTTTCCTTTCCCTTCTCAGTTTGAACTGATACACAAAAATGTCATTAAAAAGAAAAATTAAGTATCTGTACTCCCAACACTTTAGCACAAGTCTCTTTTCCTGTAATATTAATCGAGAGTAAGCAGCCTCATTTAGGATTACCTTCAACAAATCTTCCTCTAGCATTATCATGCAACTGTGGCATTCCTCTTTGAAGAACATATTACTCTAATTCAATTCAATCCATATCCCAGACTAATAGTTTTTAATCAGACTGGACAGTCTCCCAAATAATAAATCAAGTTTACATACAACATTATGAATCATTTCTGCACTGTAGAACACTCTTAACTTGACTCTGTTCTCATATTTCTATACTCAACCTCTTTTCAAGAACAGCAACAGACAAAAGTAGCTTTATGCTACTCTGCCAGTTTTGGAATTAAAACCACTCCAGAACAAAACTTACTATGTCTGTGGAAGCAACTTTCAAACTAATTTGATTGTATGAAACATTACAGTGATTCATGATGTTCAAGTTTTCTGTACAAGTACTGAGTATTTTTAATATGTCAAATGTTAAAGGAAAGACAAACTGTTCTTTCTTGACTGCCAACTGTCCTTTCAAAGCATTCTTTACTCAAAAGGGCAGACTCCCTAATATGCATGTTTTATGCATATTTTCAGGTGTTACACCAATCACCTTTGTTACACCTTTGGAGATGGAATGGACAGTTAAGCTTTCAAGAAACTTTGAAATAGGATAGAACGAAGGGGAAAAGGGATGATGTATTTTTCTGCAGCAAGTTTAAATGACAAAATTTTGGTAAACAAATGTAAGAAACTACAAATTGACAGGTCCCTTGATCCATCCCCATTGCTTGCGTCAATACAATAAAGTTCTGGTCTTTTACTATAGGTCCAGGATTTGTTACAGAATGTCAATAAGTGTTTTCTTGCCTACAGGAGTTTTTGAACTAAATATTTTCCAATACCCTAATGAATTAAATATATAGTTTAACTAGTTTGAGAATCATAGATTATTCTGAGTTGGAAGGAACCTACAAAGACTATCAAGTCCAGCTCTTAACTGAATGGCCGATACAGGGGTTGAACCCACAACCATGGTGCTATTATCTCCATGCTCTAACCAAGATAACCTCAAGAAACGGCAGTGGGTGAAACCCAAGAATTACAAAACTTCCAAGCTTTGTTCTGTTCCAGAGCATTACCCAATAACATCAGTCCTTAAAGGTCCTAACTGGGATATTCAAGAATTTAAAAAAAATTAATCTTCATAAATATTATTATTGTTCTGCCTCTGAGAAAGAAAAAATCACACTAAAACTTGAAATAGAAGATTTACAGATGCAGGAAAAAAGAGCAGTTAAAGGGTGACAAGGAGAATTCTAGGATAGTGTCTGCCTTCTGGGTTACCTTTGTATCTGATAGAGAAATGATGAGGAGCAGACAAAATACTGCATTGGAAGACAGTACAAAAGGTAAAAAGCTACCAAAGAAACCTGAGCATGAGAATATAAGGAAGAAAACCTGTAAATGCATACTTCTTCAAAGTACTGACTGACTTTAGTGCTGGGGCAGTGCACATGTGCAGGCAAGCACGTGAAGAAGTATTTGTGTATTTTCAATAACTGTCAATTACAAATAGTAACCAGTGGTATTTCTCAAAATATATTTTAAGATAAATTAAATCTGAGAAATAAGCAAATTCCAGGGTTTTTAAAGCTGTTTTTCTCCTGTCCTCATCAATGTGAAATTAAAAATAACCTTAAACTTTTAATGTGCAGTATTATTAATGGCTTCTACATGTAAAAGAATATTTAATTTTAGTGACAGTTACAGTGAGTACATACTTCCATTTTTAAGATTTTAACATACATATTTCCCCATGTTTCCAGCCACCAGAAAAGCTGTAATGTTGAGATGGATTATGGCAGGGAACAAAACATGTTCCAGTCTACTAAATGACTCACTTCAGTGGTCCACTTGGCCACCCACTACAAGGAATAAATTCTTTACTAGCATATGTTCAACAGCTTCCAGCTTGCTGGGCTCTCAGTAGCATGATTTTGGAAAATAAAACCCCCTCACTTGCAAGGGGCTGAAGAAGAGCTCATGGTGCAGGGTGCTACTGTGAAGGTGTGTCATGGGTGGCAAGTACCACTGCCACAGTTACCCTACTCTACTATTTGGGATGTAGCATTTGTGTTTCTAAAAGTGTGCAAAGAATACATTAGTTTTACTGAAAAATAAAACCCACCAAAACAATTTCCTGAAGAACAGAATAATTCATCTAAAAACAAAAAAAACCACCACCATACACAAACAAAACCTTTTCCAGATTAAATATTGAATAGTGAGTCATTATTTGTAACCAAATTAAAAATTAATCACTGGAAAGATATAAACCAAAAGAACAAAGTCCTGCATGTAAACTGCAGCACTTGAGTTCATCTGTGGACAATAACTGCTTCCCAACTCCTGGTTGCCACTGATCTTCTCTTCCCCTGAACACCCTAACTTCCTGGCTTCCTGCAGGAGTAGTTTCTGCAGTAGAAGCAGCAAAAAAAGTTCCAGGGGATCAGAACATTACACAGTTGAGGACTAATCAGGCAATACATATAGGGTATAAATAAATTGTGCCCTTATCCTTACAGTAACAATCTGTCTGGAGTTCAGTTTTTCACAGCTATCAGACATCATAAGTTAAAGGCTTTTTACTGTACAACTAATGCCTTGGAGTAACAAAAAATGAGCTCTACCTTATTTAGTCTCTTTAACATTTAGTCCTGAATACATCAGTTGAAGTCAGACTAATCAATTGTTTGCTTTCATTTTTAAGTGTTACCAAAATTTGTTCTATTTTTTCACTTTCTCCATCTGGATGATTGAGATTCCTAAGACTCAGAAGATTGAACATTTCTACTGTGCACAGTTTGTCTGTGCAACTCAATTTCTATCCTTCTATCCTTTGTTTATATTGGTCGTTTTGGGTCAAACAAACATATTTACACATTGGCTAAGATTCTTGAGCTACTGTTAATACCAAAGTAAGTTTCATTGCTGTTGTCTGACACTAGAGGAAATGTCATAACAAGCTGATTATGTAGGATAAAAGTAACAAGCTGCCACATACCGAGAAATAAATGTTTCTGAATCAGCAAGGGACAGTTTCAAAAGGACTCGTATGCAGCTTATCAGAAGAAGAGGTATCAGAATCTCTAATGAAGGGAGGAAATATAATTCAAGAACTACAAGGACTATGAAGCTAAGAGCAAAACAAATCCTTTCTTTACCATGATTTTGAAATCTAGAATATTTTTTATTGAACATGTCTAGAATAATTTTAAAATAATTGATTTAAAATACAATATGAAGTACAGGCCTCAGATAAAAAGGTGACCTCTTATTTTATTAGGTTTTACAAGATCCCTGTGTAATGCAAAAAAAAAAAATTAAAAAAAATACCCAAAAAAACCCAAAGCAAACAGAATACAAACATTTGTGTATTTGTGTGTATTAGCCCTTAAAAAAAAAACTTTACAACAGTATAGAAATAATAGCTGCATTTTGGGAATGTACTTCCTGCATTTTCTTTCACCAGGGACACCTTTTTCCTGTCCCTTTAAACTCTCAATTCCTTCTTTTAGCAGCCACTGTGATAGAGCCCTACCTCTGAATGGCTGGGAAGAGTGCGGTGTGAGTAACTCTTTTCAGAAGCTGCCATCAATTCATCGTTAAGGAGAATCCTGAAGGAGCAGTTTGTGAGCTCTCCAGCTGGCATCTTCCTCCAAAGAGATCAATCACATTACCTCCTCGACATGTTCAACTTCAACCAGTCCAGGAAGCAAGAGCCCCAAGTTTGTTTTAAAACCTGTCTCCAGCTCAGCGGTCTTGCAGGCCATTGCTACGCCACCTGGCTTGCTCATCAAACTATTCATCATTTCCATTAATGCTGCCTTTGTGCTGCACAGGAAGAATGCAAGCAAATGCACTTTGCAATAGGCTGAACACGTCAACCTTTTTCTGTAAGAAAACACTAATGCTCTTTTAAAGGCTCGTCCTTATCTTCACCACATCCAAAATTTCAAAACTAATAATATACTGCTTTGCAGAACCACCAGAAAACAGTCTTTATATTTTTAACAAGTTGCTTCTTCTCACACCTCTCTGTACTCTCCTCCTACCCTGACAGACCCCTGCCCAGTTTTTTTGGTTCTGTCTCAGAAAAATCACATTTTGTATTAGGCTTTGGAAGAGCTATGGGTGAAAGGAAGGAGAATGCTGGTTTATTGGCATTGATAGAATGTTTAGCATCAGCTGGAATGGTTAATTACTGCAAAATGACTCACAGAGATTACCCATGAGCTCTGAAGTTTAGTTTTATCATCTTCAACAAAAAGAAAAAAACACCTCTAGTGAAAGGATTAAAAAGAAATTGCATTTTTCAGTAGGAGTTCTTGAACAGTGGGATGTTCTGTATTCTTGGTGCTGTTATATCTAATACAGCAACACCATTAAGAAAAGTACAGAGGAAACAGACATAAAGGAAAAAGACAGCCTAATGGACCTTCCATATTTATTCATATTAAGCTTTTTTTTTTACTATGTTAAGATCATTTCACTCAATTCCAGCAGTGTAAAGCACACTTAAAATGATCACAAATTATATTTAATTCCATTTAGATACAGTAGCAATGGTGTCTTTAGTGGAAAAAGTTCTAAGATATATAGTCTGGGGAAAAAATTGTCTTTTCACTGTAAACATAATTAATGCAGCTTCTTATAAGTAGCTTTAGAGTCCCAAATTTTAGCAGGATTTTTTAATCTTGTAGTTAAAGGATTGGAGAGCAATCGGAATAGTACATGTGTATGCATGTATAAATTTTACAAATATTAATGCATTAGAGTCTGGTGCCATTTGCAGTTTGCAGTATTTGAAATGTACTATGATTAGTGGCAGTGATATGAAGGGGAGTTCAAGGATATCTAGTATTATTTTGACTTATTTTGCTATTAAATGGGACTTTACAAGGTAAACAATAGTAATGAACCAATAAAAACGAGGAAATGTGTCTGGTAACTGACTTCAAAAGAATGTTTGCCAAATAAAATTCTATTTAACAAGCCCTTTGTCAAAAATATAGCAGTTCTGTTTCAAATATCTTTAGCTGAAAATTTAAAAATTAGATTCATAAGGGCAAGCCAATATACAAGAGTCATCCTTGACAAGAGTAGTATTTGCTCAAATGAATTATGGAGGTGTATTTGTATGACATAATCTCCTTCTGGGGGAAAACACGCAGATGTATAAAGCGAGCACAATGTCCAACTACCTATACCTATGTCCCTGTCTCTTTATCAAACCACTGTAGTAGTGTGACTACTCATCAAACTCTTCCTCAAAGATACAAAAGGATCACAGTTTATAAATCAGAACAACCTTAGACTATTGACATGTTCTATCATATCTTAAGGAATCCTTTCCAAGCTCCACACTGCCTATATGTGGCCTTTTGGCTATACAAACACATTTAAAGAATTTACACTGAAGCAGTTTATGCTTAAGGAAAACATAATCTGACCGTCAAATTGGGATTCTTAAGGAGAGGGAAATGAAAGGGTGGGGGGTTTGGGTAATATAGTTCTTTTGAGCATATCACTAACTAGAAGTTTTAGTTACCCTGAAAAGCCAGTTCTGGACCACTGAGTATGAGAGGGCAAATAAAAGTTAAATTATTTCCTACTGAAAATATTTTGAACAACTATCTCTTGGATGGTAGCAATGCCAGTAATCAGGGAAAACCTTTCAGTCTAGGTAGTTTTCTTCTGACATGTTTTTTCCTAGGCTATGCAATAGAATAGAATCATAGAAACATTTTCCAGGATCATAGAGCCCAACCTTTGACCAAAGACCACCGTATCAACTCAAGTATAGCCCTAAGTGCCAAGTCATTTCTTTGAAAACTTCCAGGAATGATGACTCCACCACCTTCCTGGGCGGCCTGTTCCAATTCTCAATATCTGAGAAAATTCTCCCTTCTAAAACAAACAATTAAAAAAAAAGGAAGAACTATATTTTTAATTACATATATCTGTGCATGTATATGCATTTGAAATATAAATCTCATTCTTGTGAAAAAATTTTTGTGTCTAGACTAGGCCAGTAAAAAACAAACAACACAAAATCCCAATCCCCCTTTCTTTTAGACTAAAAGAAATAATAATTTTTATACAATTACTTAGTAGAGGAAATCAGAAGTGTTTAAAATTATATTCATGACTAATATTGAGCTTAACAATTACTAAAATAGCATATATAGAATAGACTAGCTTTAGGGTAAAAAAAAAATCACTGAACAAGAAAGCCATGGATCTAGGTTTAACTCCATAGACAGTCAAGATTTCTATTCCAATACTGTACATATGAGTTAATTTTTCTGTGTCTTGGGTATTAGCATCAGAATGCTAAATCCATTGTACTGCTGTTTCAGCATAACCAGCTGTAACTGAAGAGGAAGGCAATAATCAGCTTTATTGTTTTCCTTAAATACACTAAGCAAACGCAGCAGAGCATGGGTGCGAACATCTTTTATAGTTGCAAATACCCAATCCCAATTCAGCTTATTTCCAGTAACAATTCTTTTCTAATAAAGGCTTTGTATTACTGCAGTGAAAAAAGCCCTCTACCCCATCTCACACAGTTCCACAAAAGAGAATCAATGTGCTACTAAAGTTCAGAAAAGACCTTCAGTGCATGGAACAGTTTTGGTCTGGAGGATCACCATACCAAGACAATGAAAACATTTTCTCATGCCACCTGAGTACTTATCAGATGCAGCATACAATAGTTAGATTAAAAAAAAAATCAAACTCAGAGTCCTGTCCATCCTTTCCTCACCTTTGCATCTAATGTGCGAAAATATAGGAAAAAAAACATAATTGAAGGAAATGCTGAGACAACATTCTGTCACCTTAATGTATTAGATTGGCCATATTTTTCTGGCCATATTTTATATTTATATAGGTCAAATGCTCAACCATGATATGCCTGATTTGAAATGTTGCAGTTATTCTGTTTTCTAAACATGCTTTTTTGAACATTTAAAAAAAGTTTTAACATTAATTCAGTATTATGATGGTTACAGCAATAAGAATTAACAGTCCTGAGCATTTCAAAGTAATTATCATAATTGTATGAAATATGTTGTCTCAAGTGGTGGATCTATGAGCAGTGCAGGTTAATGAGGGTGAAGAGTGAAAAAAGAGGTATACTATAGTCAAAGGAAAGAAGATTTTGTCAAACATGTCAGAATCAATGACAAAAGAAGCAGTAGAACAAGTTAGCAATTCCTAGACATACAACAGAAGTATTACTATTGTATCAAACTATACAAAGCTAAATAAAAAACACTGTCTGCTATAAATCAAAATGGACTTAGCTTGAAAAGATGCATAAATGAACATCCTCAGATGGAATTTACACCAGCTTAGCACATTTATTCTTGGAAGCAAAAGCAGCTTCATTTTTGCTTTTGAAAAAAAAAAAGGAATTGGTTAAAAGTGCAAGAGAGAAGAAAACTCTGCAACTGAAGTTGAAATTAATTAAGACAGTAATATTTTAACTGAGAGTGATGCAGAGAAATTCACAGAGGGACTAGCATCACAAGTATATTTCAGAGCATTCTCCCAATCAGAGGACAAAATATGCAATACTGAAATAAGAGTAAAACTACTTCAATTTGGATAAATCTTAAATGCATGCCCCATGCAAGAATGTGAAACTGATCTTGTCCCAGTTTTCCTCTTTTCATTTTTCACTTAGTTTTGCTATCACATATTTCTGTATTTGGGTATAATAAAAAAATTTCCAGTCTCCATGGAAGAAGCAATTCTTTGAATCAGAAGTTCCCTAGACAATTTTCTGTAAGATTTAAATTCTTAAGTTTATTCAAATCCACGAAAGCAAAACAATATAAAGACTATTTGGAATATGTTCACCTTTAGAACTTCGGAAAATATTACCCCCACTTCTGTTCCTTAGAAAAATAGAAAAATAATATTTTTTAATAGAAAAATACTATAAAGTACCTTATGAACTTTTAAAATTTATTTATTTTAAATCCATAGATTTATTTTTTTGTTGTTATACTGAGTCTTGTTACTGTAAGTCCAAATTCAATTATTGGCCAAAATATGGGTGAGAGCTGTATTAACATGTTTTCCTGAAAGATGGGCTAGAATCATGCATTTTGTTAACTTGTTAACATTTACTTTGTTTTTCAAAAAATTAATTAAAATCTGTATAGAATTATTCTCAAAGAACAATTACACGCCCATTCATCAGAAAATAATAACAGAATTTAACTCTTTTTCTTCAGACAACTAAATAAATTAATTGCTAACATATGCATAAAGTTAAAAGTACTTGAAAGTGAAACTTTAACTTCACAACATCCTCCATACTGCTGATATATTCATCTAACACTGGAAAAATATCTCTGAACTTTACAGAATAAATGTGCAATAGCCGTCTTAGTAAAGGAATACACCAATCAGTTTCATCCGGATACCACTATTAGGTTTAGCATATAATTACTAATTGAATCTTCACTTAAAACTACTGTGCACAGCACTTGAAAGACTCTGTATTTAAAAGATACTATGGAATGTGTAATCATTCAGGATAATATTTCTTCATTTTCCAAATTTTTAGTGCTATTAATTATTATAATTTTACCAAATTTGAATTTATTTTTTAAAATACTTAAAAATCTATTTTCTTCAATAAAAATATTCAATAAAAGTGTTATCAATGCTGTAACATGTCTAAACCAGTGACTGAAAAGATGTTGAATGGAACTACATGCCATCCAGCTTACATGCATGGGAAGATTCAAGTCTGCTTTGTTCACGCTAGCAAATATAACCCTTCTTTAGATACTCATTTCATTCATTCCACTAAAGCAACACAAAATAACTATTAATTGATAATGCACAACTTAGAAATGAACAAGCATAGTTCCATTTAACATTCTATTCTAAGCTATACCACCCCAATCTCTATGTTTGATATGATTTATACACAAACTTATTTATTTGCAGAAAAGGTACCCACCTAGCCCTTCATAAACAATCAGTAGTCTGAATTCTGCATCTGCTTCGCAGAACCAGAATAAATGCTAGCTGGAACCGCACAAGTCAAAACATTATAAATATACAAAAGTACAAACAGATGAAGTTTTCATCTATACATAATATAAATATAAATCAAATTTGAGAAATCAGTATCAATGACAGTGGAGTAACTTAATATTAATTTATAATTTAATGTTTCTGCACATTTCATAGAGACATTTTCCAGCACCTGTGGCAGTTGAAAGTCATGATATTAACCTTTGAAGGTCACCCTTACCTGCCTTTTCTCTCTCTATTCTGTCTAGAAAGATCAGTATGAAAACAATTATGTTAAAAAAAAAAATAATAATAATTTAAATAAAAAGCCAACACCACCCAGAAAAAACACCAACAAACCACTAAACTCATTTGGTGGATTTTTCATAGCCTTTCAAGGACACCTGTTATTTTGTTCAAACCTAAATATTCCTAGCCGAAGCCTTTCTGATACAGTTTTAAAGATGTGTCTAACTATTCTCTTAAATGAAGGATAGTTTATGTGTTTCCTTTTGCAAGACTTTTTTTGTCCACATCTACTACAGAAAAGCAAAACCCTTAGAGTCTTCTCCTCCCAGGTCCTATTTTCCTTAACCTCTGATCTGGAGAACCCTCATATTTCTTGAGATATGCTGCAAAGAGAAGTGTAAGAAATGTGACTTTTTTTTTTTTAATGCAGATGAAATTTTAATTACTTTGTAGTTTTTTACACATGGAATTTCAGAGCAGACACCTGAGTTCAATGTTATGTTTTCTTTCTCATAATGCCATTGTTGGCTTATCCACAATGTGACCAAGTCTTATGCTTGAGAGAGAACTATTAAAATACTTTAGCACTAATTATCTTTTCTAGAGTATTGTAACTTCTGAGATTGCCACCTGTTTATGTAATTTATATAAGCTTCACACCAGAAAATTAACCTTGCAAGTCTACCTTTTCAGTAAGCTGTAACCAACTTATTTACGTTTATTACTCTTTGCATCCATTTGACACTCGCATAAAGTACCTGTGGTTCTAATTTGCATATCTGAATGTCAGCTTGAACAGTTTGGCTTTCTTAACTCAGTATGTATCGTATCAACTGGTTTTTTTTTAATCTTGCCCACAAGGCCCACTGACGTGGGCGAAGAAAGAAGTTTTACATTATTTGGTCTTGATAAAAGAAACCACAAGTTTCAGCAAACTTATCACTTTGAGATTTTTTTACTGCTTACAAGTAAAGAGGATTCTTTTTCCCAGGAATAGAAATTGAGTTAACTGGTCTATTTAAAACAACAACAACAACAACAACAACCAAAACAAAAAAGACCAACAAGAACAAAAAAACCCAAACCAACCAATCAACCAGAAATAAACAACAAAAAAGCCAAACAAAACAAAGCAAAACAAAAAATCCCAAACCTACAATAACAAAACCAAACCAAAACCAACAAAATAAAACCCAGTTAACAAATTCATACTGCAACTTCATTTTATTCTACCCAATTTTAGGCAGGTTTCATGTCAGGAAGAAAGTTGTTTGGAATAGGTGGATGATTTAGATATTGATTAAACATAAGGAGCGAGGATAAGTGTACTTCAAAATCTGGACAACTAGCAAAGTTGGGATGAACTGAGTTTGCCTACCTTACCCAAACTTCTCTAACTTTGTCTACTATCCATATTTTCACAGGTAATTATTAACTGAAGATCACCTAATTTTACAGTTTTTCAGAAGTCCCTTGCTCCAATAATTTGAAAACTTATGTTCCTTGATAATTGTTGCTTCTTTTGAACTAAGTTTGGTGTTATTTACTCTTCATTTTAGAATCCACCTAATTCTTTTGGGAGAAATTACAGTTTTAACAATATTCACTCAATCATAGACTCATAGAATACTCTCTAGGAAGGGACCCACAAGGATCACCAAAGTCCAAGTCCTGTCCCTACAGAGGACAACCCTAAAAATCTCACCATTTCCTTGAATTCTCTTTAGTATATTTTGCTGCCTTGCACTTTCCTGATTATAAACCATTACTTTTTATTCCCAAGCATAGAGTCAGTATCAGAAATATCACAATATTTTCAGTATTTAAAAAGTCAACATATACTGTATCTTTCTAAGACTGTTTTAACAGATGTGTCCTGCTATACTTCCTTTCCCAGAGAACACCTAATTTGAGATATCTGTTGGTATTAAAATACTGCCTGTGGTTAATTTTGTTAGATGATTCTAGAAGGATAGGAAGTAAAAGCCTTGTCTGCTTAATTTTAATGGCTTAGTGATTGTTTTGAATCTTGTTCCACAGCAATCCAAATCACTAGTATTCCTTTGTGCTTTCTTTCATCTGGTCCCAGCAGATGTCTCCTACTGTACTGTGGACTGAGCAACCCAGATTATCTTCAAGAAATTTCATTTTATTTCTGCCTGTCATCTATTCTTGTACAAACTTGTCTTTCAAAATTATCAAAATTTCAAAACTAAAATATATTATACTTCATGCCAGCCATGTCAGTTTATAAGTTTCTGTTACAGATCACCAAATTTAAGTCTTATTTTCTAATTTGGGGTGAAATGCATTGTTACGACAACAGTTTCAAACCTTCAAATATAGCATTCTCAACTCTCATTCCTTCTCTCTCAGAATAGACCACTGTTATATATGTATTTATAAAGGAGAACAACTTTTAATGTAAATTGACATGTTGCTTAATTAATTTATCTAGAAGCAAAGACAACCAGGCCTTTTCAGACCAACTCATTTCTTCGTCTTCTCGGTTGCCGGTTCCCTCAAGTATCACAAAAACTTTTTCTCATCTTTATAGTTCACTACATATATTTTTCCTTAAAGAGAAATTTTGCTCCTAGCCAAAATTTACTTTGAATCACTTAGAAGTTTTTTTCTACTTAACCCTCTAGCAGTATTGCCCACTTGCCATCTTCCCATATCTGTGTCCCCCACAAGATATTTCATTCCCCTTACTTTAAATACATTAACTACAAAAGGGGCTGTCCTTTCAGCAATCATAGGGTTAAAGAAAAAACCTCAACCATAACAAACCACAAGATGTAAGATATCTGGAAATAAGACAATATTTCTTATTTGGAAATATAGAATAGAATAATTCAATTGGAATTCAATCATCTTGTCCAAATACCTGACCATTTAAGGGCTGAACTAGTAAAAGCAAGTTAAAGTCATTGTCCAAATGCCTCTTAAGTGCAGACAGCCTTGGGAGCATCAACCACCACTCTAGGAGGTCTGTTATGGTGTTTGACCAACTCTTAGTAAATAAATAAATATTTCCTAATTTCAAGTCTGAACCTCCCCTGATGAAACTTTGAGCCATTCCTACATGTTTTGTCGCTGCATATCAGGAAGAAAAGATTGGCACTCCTCCCTCTGTGCTTCCCCTCCTCGGGAGGCTGCAGAGAACAATGAAGTCACCCTTCAATAATTTTTTCTCCAAACTACACAAGCACACAGTCCTCATAAGGCATCATGCCTTCCAGCCCTTTCACCAGCTTTGTTGGCCTACTCAGGACACATTCAAGTACCTTAATAATAGTTTTAAACTGTGGGGGCCAGAATTGCACACAAAATCAACATGAGGCCAAAATAACACCAAATACAGTAGGAATTGGATAATAAGAATTTTAGTATTGGTCCCAAGAAATGAGTTGCCATTTTATTACAAAACTATGAGACCTGCATATTAGAGTGAATTTATCAACAAAATGATGTCTTTCAACTTCACTTCAGTTAAAGCACAGGATTCAGTACTAAAGACCAACACAAAACATTTTTATTTCTGAAATAAATTTTCAGCAGTTACTTTGGCTTCTGTTCATAGATGTAACAGATTTTTGGTGTCTGTACTCATTCACTCAAGACCAAAACAAAAGTTAATTAAGAAAAAATATCCAGAACCCTGTTTATATCAACTTATTCTGTTGATATATAAAAGTATCAATATATTGATATCTATACAAGTGCCACTATAATTTAAAAGCTCATCATCTAACTATTCATGTATTTTTTCCTTTTTTTTTTGTCTGAGATTCACAAAGTTGTTTACAATTTGTTTGGTCTGTTTGCTTTAGCACAGAGATTAGAATATGTACTTGAAATTAAGCTACTGCTTTGAGACCAATTAAATCCATTAGGACATGCAGCTGACGAACATATTGTCATTTTTTCACGTTTCTTTCTTAAAGACAATTGACTATAGCAAATCTGTAAATCTGAAAGGACTTAATTGGTGTCCAGGGACAGTTTAGTGGAATTTAATTAACAAAGAGACCGAAATTACTTTAAGGAGAAAAAAAAATAGTATCCAGCCTCTCATTACATCTTGCTGGGAGGTTTTTTAGATTTGGGTTTTTGGGTTAGTTTGGTTTTTTAGGGGGAGGAGAGGTGAGGGGAGGGTATGGCTGGGGATTTGTATGTTTCTGTATTTGTTTTTTAACATGAAATACTAGTTAAAAGGAATATACTTTCCATTTAAAATTATCGAAGGAAGCAATGTTTATCTTTTCCAGCAAGAAAAATGTTTTAAAGCCCCATTACAATATTTTTGCCTTTACAACAGATGGGCTGTATTAAAAAAAAAGTCCTGAGAGAAAAAAAAAAAAAAAGGAAATTAAATCATAGAAGGAAGCAGAAAGTAGGTATTATTCAATGGAAAAAAAAAATAAAACAATGAAAGTGAATACGGGACTATTAAAACAGAGATCCACATAAAAAAAGACTCACACATTTCTAATTCCTGAAAGAAAAAACTCATCAACTTATTGTCATTTTACCCCATAAAATACTACCAAGGCAGAGGCTTTATTAAAACCTTTCTCCATTCTATATTCATTTTTATTTCTATTACAATACCCCCACTGTAAAAAACAACATCTCTTCTTACTGAGTCCAGGTAGAATTAACCTTTCTAGTTCATTCATCAACTTCATCTTATTTGTACAGTCTTGAGTCTTCCTTATTACACTGTACCCAATCTGATCTTTGTTCACTCCACTGTTATTGATCACATCCCTCTAGAAGCTTCTCTGTACCTATTTCAGCATGGCACAACCTCTATTTTCTCCTGAGGCAAGCTATCTTGCATTCCTTATTACAGACTCCTGAACACGAGGCAGGTCTGATCAGCTCAGAACAAAACAGTATTCTGAGGCTCAGTCTGATATGAGGAGCAATAGCTGGACTGCATATGATGAATATCTTCTGTAAGTCACTTCTGCATCATAAAGCATGGAGCGGGCTCTGGTTGCTAACCATAGTGCATTAAAGACAACTTATGCCTTTTCTCAAATTAAGAGTAAGATGTACAGCTATTCCTCCTCTGAGAATATAGGGAGAATGCTTCTATGAGGGAGACAACAAACTAATGGCCCCTCTCAGTAGTAATCTCTTAGATTACTACAGAGGGAAAGTGGGATTCCAAATTTTCTCTTATTTTGAACTGGGCTCTGAACAAGCACTGACTTTCCCTGTACCACCTTCATATTGCCTGAGCTCAAATTAAATTAGATCCAGATCAAATACAGATATCCATTTTATACAGCTTATAGAATCATAAAATAATTTGGGTTGGAAGACCCCTTAATAATCCTCCAATTACAGTCCTATCCTCAGAGGCAGGGACACCTCCTTAATTTTTTGAAGGTAGCTACTCCATAGATTGATAGGCACAAAAAAGCCAGTATGGAAGACTGCATCTACACTTCCATGGACCAGTCACATAAATGGCTTTCCGTTGTACAAAGCAGAAACATGGGGGATTCAATAGTGTTGGACACGATGTTGCTGTCCAGGGGCAGCTGCACTGTGCACATGGAGTATTGGTCTCTAGCATAACTCTGGGAGTCACACAAAATTAACACGGCCTTTTACTGGCTGCAGTGTTAAGTAACCACAGAGCTTTTATCATCTGTTTTTACTCCAGAAGATATATCCCACACTGAGGAGCTGAAGAGCATGGACACAATTTGGTTTTTTTAGCTCTGAAGCAGATGTGATAGGTCTTCTTTATTATTGCAAAACTTTAACGATTCCTTAGAAAAATCATAAAACCGAGTCCTAACATTTAAGACATAAACTCATTTTTAGAAATATAAACAGTTAAATAGATACATGAAATCATTCTTTCCCTCAGAGTCAACCTACAGTCTCGCAGAACTTTAAAATAGGGGAAAGCCCTCACGATTTATTGGAGAAATATCTAGACCAGTTTATGCATGATTTATACCTTTTCTTCCTCTCTATAAAAGTATCAACTCCTTTCATATCCACGTTCACAACAGTAATAAAAATACATAAAGCAAATATGAATCTCTCAAACAATGTTAATTTAAGCAATTATCACTGTAGTTGCTATACCAACATATGTCTTGACCAGAATGTCCTTTGGGGAATTGTCCATTCAGATGAAGGAAATCCATAGCTCTAAAATCATCATTAAAAAAGGCATACATTATCATCCTAAGCAACTATTCAATAAAGGAGAGTAAAATGTAGGTGATTAAAAGAGAAACAAAGGAGAAAGTAATTAAGAATTATATCCATTCTACACTAAGGAACCACTGATCAAATTGAAGAAACACACATAAACAGCAATAAATTTATTTTCTTCATTTACTTAATTTTAACAATTTGAAATTAAGACTTAAATGGCATAAGTCATACAACAAAATTTCTAAATCTTAGGTGAAACATCATATTCAGCTCCAGCACTAGACTCACAGCTGAATATTTGTCTTATCCTACGACAGGAGAGAACCTCTTCCTAAGGTCAAGCAACTATTTCCTTTCAAAGGTTCCTCTCTCTGCCTGCCTCAAAACCCACCAGTTTGCACTTGAACTCCAGCATATATAAAATCTTAAGTCTTTAACAAGTAGAATTTAAATTCACTTACAGAAAACACCACAAAAAAAAGAGAGAGGATAACCTTTTTAAAACTGATTAATTTTTTCTGCCTCTTCAGAAATCAATTTCAAGGGAAAAACAAACAAGATGTTGTAGATGAGATTACTGTTTATCCATGGGAACAATCAGTATCATAATATGAAGGGCCTGACCACTCCAGAAAGAAATATTATTTTAAAGAGAGTATATCCACGAATAATTCTTTAAGCTTTTCAAATAGACTAAATAACTCAATCTACTAATTCATTGTGAAATTTATTTTAAAATTATTATCAGAGGGTTTATGTTTGGGCTTTTTTTCTCTCTTAAATATTAACAATAATAACAAGTAGAATAAGTAGATCGCAATATATACAATAAAACCCAGTTTTTCATTTTCATTCCCATTTCTGTTTATGTCCTGGCTTCAAAACATGTTTTATTGAGATCAGGTCTATCAAGGCTGTCAACAATATATCTTTGAATATGGAGAGAACAGTAAACAAGAAATATTTTTGTTGACTTTTTTTTGGACAAAAGAGAATTACTTGAAATTATTGAGCAAAGCAGTTTCTAAATATTAAAACATATGAATTTTCTAACTGAATTGATTGTTTTAAGAGGTAATCTGTTCTTGAAAAAATAATAAGGTTCTAAATTATTTTAATAAATTTGCACAAATCTAAATGAATAACTGTCACCACAACTCTCTTCTTTCTATCATCACATGGTTAAAATTTGAGGTTTTAACTTTCTTTCCTATTTCAGAACAATAATAATTTAAACATTTAGAAAAAAAAAGAAAAAAAGAAGAAAAAGAAAAAAAAGAAGAAAAAGAAAAAAAAGAAAAAAAATAAACAAGTTACATATTGCTTGTCTTAAATCTATAATGTTGAAGTGTTATTTTAAAGCTTAAGTCAAAAATTGTATTGCCTGAGACTTTTGGTAACATCAGCCAACAAACTTGTCATGAGGCAGCCTCTAAATGTCACTGCTTTGAACTTTTTTTAAAAAGCATAAAGAAAAATATCAGTTATAATGACTTTTACACGCAGTCTTCTCTGCTCCATCCTCCTTTTGGTACATGCATCTTATCTAAGTATGAACAGCACGCAGGTGTTCTGTCCTGCTGTAATAACTGCTGTTCATCTAGCAGAGTAAGCCTTCTCTACAGGTAGCTTCACATTGTTTCTTGATTTCATTTTTTTAATTTCAGATTTGGATAGTGAGTAGCATCATGTAATGAGCACATCAACAGCCTTCCGGTTCAATGAACCATGAGAAGAATTTGAGGCTCACTATGCTCTTTTCCTGACAATGATGGATCAACCAGTATGGAAGAAGGTAGTACCATTTCCAATAAGATTTAATGTATCTTCTTTGGCCAAGTACCTTCCTTGTATCTTCCATTACAGTGATATTTTCCTCTTAACCAAGGTCTTATTTATGACCACCACTAGACCTCAAATGAAATGTAAGTTGTACAGCAATTTTCAAAGGTGCCACTGTCAAGGCAAAGCTGAAAGGGAAAACAAATTTTAGGGTGACTAAGGGAAAGGTAGCAACCTAATATATTTCTGCTGGAAAGTCAGGAGTTCATTTTTAACTCTTGTAATTCATCTGCAAAACAAGCCTGCAAACCTCCTTTTGTTCCAATTTCTAGGAACTGAAACCAGGGATCCTTCTTCACTTTTATCTGAAAAAACAGATACTAAATGCCAAACAAATATGGCATCTGTTTTTGAACTCAACCAACACCAGAAGCAGAACCAGAATGAAGGCTTTCTACTTCACTGGACACAATAGTGTATCTTTCAAGTTACCGTATTTTTCTTCCAAGTTTAAGTAAAATCAAAAGACATAGCTGTTAGCAAGTGTTAAGATACCGCAGAAAACACAGAGTGTGACCAATTTATTGGCAGCTGTGAGCTCAAACACAGAATTCAGCAACTGAAGCATACTTAGGAGAATACTTATGCTAGTAAGTCCACATTATTTGTTATACACTGCCTCACCAATAAAATTCTTGCAAATTATTAAAGATTTCTTACATTATGAGCTATGAGTAGTGACACCCTTCCTCCCGCTCACTGCGTATATGAATAGATCTGCACACAGTCCCATGCTTTGGGCTTACCAGTGCTGTCATCATAAACAACAGTAACTGTTTTCCACTTGAAGAACTGCACAAGGTCAAGGATGGCACGGCTGAGTGAAGAGAAATCCGGATAGAGGCTGACATAGAAGGAGTCCTTGTTGTCTGACACCTGATGTTTCCAGCGGGTCTGGATATGTGGAACTCCCAAAGCGTTGCAGATGGATTGCACAGCGTTAGCCGAGGAGCTGTGGGATGGTCCGAAGATGGCTGCCACCCCAAGGGACAGCTGATCGCAGGCTGAAGAGGAGACAGAAGTCTGTCAATGATGAGAGGGAAAAAAGCAGTGTGCCAGAAGGTATTGCACAATTCATATTAAACAAAAGGCACCCCATGAAACATGACTGTCTTACTGACAGAGCTCCCTTCTTGTGTAACGCTTTCACTTACAGGTTTCAACTTCAGAATATGCTTCCAAGCTTTCACTACAAACTGATGTATATTGACTCTTAACATCTACATAGTGCTCAGCTGTGCTTTCTAAACATTTCTATGTCAGTGGAAGTGACAAAGGCCAGCCACTGTGTGTCTTAAAATGTACTGACAAATAAAACAGGTTTGTGCTTAGCTGCATCTTACATCTGGAAAAGGGTTGAGCAGGACAGTATCCTAATCTAGGTTGTTTAAGTCATAACTTCCTCCTCAATCAATCAACACTGAGGTCCTAATTACTCAGATATTTTACATGTGAAGTAGCTCACAGTTAAAAGCACTGTTAATTTCATTAAAATGGACATTTGAATTTCTGTATCTAAAATAAGCATATTCGCCAATACCATTTAAGGAGCAACATTTTCCCTGAAATTAAATTGCTGTCTGTTAGTGAAAAAAAATTGTCCCTTCTGAAAAACTGGAAATGCTCAGTCTTACTATACTTGTATGAGTATATAAAACTGCTTCTGAGAGTCACTCACATGGTACTGCTGTATTCAAGAGGCTGAGCTTCCTGTTTTCTGATAGAAGGTGGCCCTACCTGTACTGTCCATTAGTAGTCTTTGGTCTGTGTCACCTCTCACAGCATACTGCAGTATTATCTTGTTGAATATTTGTTAGGACTTGCCAAAATGAAGGTAGGAAAAAGTAGCCAATACTGAAGACCAGAGATTTGGCTAATTGCCCTCCTCCTATCTCATTCACTACCACAGGCATAACCTTTATGAGTATGCAGCTCTGTCTTCTAGGAAAACAACTCATTTGGTAAAGAGAAGTAATGAAAACCAAACTAGACGTGAGTATTTATGTGGGGTTTGATTAATTTTGCTACTCCACCATCAATGTTCTTGACAGCTGAGGAAACAAGCAGTAGAAACACATCTTGCTGCATTGCTTTTCTCATCAATTCAAAATTAATTGTTGTGCACACTCTTTTCAACTTGATGAAAATATTGCCAAGTCTTTCAAGTGCATTCCAGAAACTATGCTGGCACACCTTGTTCTTGCTGCAGAGCACCAGTGGTCTAAATAAACTTGTCAGACACACAGGATCTTCATTGCTATTCGGTGTGTTGCCTAAATGACTAGCTCAATGAAAAAACATTTATGCTAATATTGCCCTTCCTAAGAGTAATCAACAAGCTTTATGCAAATGTCAGTAAATGGGATCACTAACAACAGCAATAGCTACCAGATGGCTTTTCAATGGACTTTTTTTTTCCCCTCTTTCTGAAATTTGAATAATGCAATGCTCTCACACGTGATTTAATATGGCACTGGCTCTATCAGACGCATACCAATTTTCATAGAATATTGAGGGATATTTTGTTGCATTACATTATTCTTCACTGAAACAGTAGTTTGGAAATATCATCTTGCCTTCATATTGCTTATTCGTATAGTACCTTGAAAAAGCCATTAGTATTTCATCTATTTTCAACTTCAAAATATGTGTTAATAAGACATCTAAACAGGCTATTTTTGATGCAGTGCCTGCCTACTCACTAATGGACATGATAATGAACCACAAAAATGAGTCAAATGCTTTAACTCCATTGTTAAAATTCTGCTTTGGATCTATCATAATAAAATGAACCATTTTGTGTTAACCTTTAGCCGTTGATTCTGAACTAAAGCACTGTGAGCACAAATGCAGTTGTCTGTATTGTGAATTGATGATGCAAAAAGCTACTAGTACTAGAAGATTACACAGATTTTGATATAGCCTGAGCAGTTACAAATAAAATGTTGCATTCTTATCCAACATGCAAGTGGGGAAAAAAGGATATATGCAATCTATTCAGTATGTCTAATCAATAGCATGTTGCCATTCTAACTTCAGCTATTATAGTCTAACAAGAAATAGCAACATAATATTCCGGCTAGCAAACCCCAGGTTAGGGCTAAAAGTAGTTGCATTTTCTCAAGAAAGAATTCAAGAATTAAAGATCTCAGGAGAAATTTATCTGCTGTCTGCATCTCCCCTCAGGAATGGGGAGAAACTGTCCCATTGCATTTCACAGGTCAGCATGTGCAGGAGTCAGGAAGCAGTAAAATTTGGAAGGTGAGAAAGAAAGGAGAATGAAAGAAACAGAATCAAGATACAGCCCCTTTATTCACTGTTGGCTGAGATGGAAAGAGTAATCTCTCTCAAAACCTGCTTTAATCTATCATCCAAAACACTAAAATAACAACTCAAAAATACCCTATTGAAAGTGTATTTTTGTCTCTTTCCTCTACCATAAATGCTATTATGTAAAGAAACCATCTTGCTAGGCATAAATATTTAGCCTATAATTTTTCATAAATGAAAAATGACCAATTTACATGACAATTTTTCATAATCATCTTTCAATGATCAAACTGTATGTATTTCTGTACAAATAAAGACATTCTCTTTTCATGCCTAACAATATTCTATATTTGAATAATTTATTTGTCAAATAAACAGATAAAACATGTTGGCAAGATTAACTCTGTTGATCTGTTAAAATAAAAGTGGTAAAAATTTCCTCTCAGTTGGAAGCTGAACACTTAATTAGTATTAAATTCCACTTTTAAGATGTCCTTTAATGTACATTAATCATGACACAGGAGCTTTTCCTTATGTATGTAATATTGCATCAAGTGTTTCACTCTTCTTAGCCCACTATAACACCAAAATTCCCTTACTTTATAAAGCTTTTTGTCTTTAATGCTTGAGAGAGACATGTTGGTACCAGATCACTCGGCAAATTTAGGGTAGAAACCTGCCATAAGACACACATGATTGCCTCCAGTTCTTTCACCTTTCTTATTGTCTTGTAACATATAGCATTCATATGAAATTTCCTCTTCAATTTATGAAAAAAGTGTTTTTAAAGAACATGTAATACAGTGCAAAATTCAGTCTTACTGAGTTTTGACATGAGGCATTGTGCTTTCTTCAGTAAATATTTATTGAAATTTTTGGTGTTTACACTTTCTAGGAAACAGCAATGATGCAGACACTTGAGCCTGTTGTCCCCGACTTAAATGTAAAGCAATCTGAAAATTTTATTTTTTTAATTTTTTTTTTTTAATCAAAGATTTTAAAAATTAGGAAAAAATGTTCAAAATTAATTTCTACTCAAAATTAGCTTCTACTCTAAATTCTTCTGTAAACATATCATTTGTAGTTAGGAGAAAAGAGCTTAACTCATACGAGACATGAATCTGACTGTGATAGTCTTAAGCGCAGACTTAATATGTAGGCTTATTTTTATGTCATGCTGGTAAAAGATGCACAAAATTACAATTACTATTTACCTTTTGAAGTCCACGATTAACTATATAAAGGCATTTGTGAAAATGTACTTGAAGTGATTGAATGCTTAAAATTGAATCCCATGTTCAGTAGCATCTGGGGGAACTTGGCATTATGCTGGATAAATTTTGAAGACAGTGAGATTTCTCACTCCAAAGGAGCTGTTCTCAGAAACACCCTAGTCACAATGTTCAGCGATTTATTTCAGATTTTAAATATTTAAGGGAATAGCTTTTAGATAGGGTTAGTGGGAGCAAAGGTGGCGATGTAATTGTCAAGCAGTTGCCATTACAACCATTAATAAAGCATTTTTTTAATGTCAGTGACAAAAATGTCAGTCTCATTACATAAGGCTTCAGCAGATAGACATTTTTTCAGGTAAGTGAACTAAGTGAGCATTAGCTCTTACTTTAAAAAACTAAATATGCAAAAGGTTACCTTTTTTGGATGCTTCAAAACTGTCATAGAGATTTATCTTTTGTGTGTCATATGTTAATGTGGTGTTTGGCAGAAGAGTTCTGTTTCTGTTGATTGTGTTCACAGCAAATCTGAAGGCTAATTCTTCTGCTCCCATTGGACCAGATTCCACACACTCAAAAATGCCTCCTGGAAAAGGGACAAAGACAAAACAAAATAAAAAATAAAAAAAAAACCACTAGTAAGCAAAAAGAACATAAAATAACATCTTTAATAATCCTTTTGGGAAAGATTCATCAGCCTGAAATATTTAATTTCATAAACCTGATACAGTGCAACTCCTGATTTTGATGAGCTTTGAGTCAGGAAACAAATAAACCAGCAACACTTAGAACTTACCTTAAGGAAAACATGTTGATTTTTTCCCATTCAATACTCATTTTGGTATTGGGAATTAAAAAAATAAAAAATAAAAAAGTGTAGCATTACATATTAACCACACAATTTAGAAGAAAAATAGGAGAGGGATGAAGCATATTTAATTATTACAAAGCTACCACCACTAGTGTAACTATTTTATGTAGTTGAAGTTGAAATTAATACATTTGTCCCTTCCAGCTCTTCCACGATCTATGTGTGTGTGTCAGGTGGAAGGGAGACTTGTGGATTCTTGCTTTCTACTTATAATACATTAATAATGAACTCGACAGTTCACTGAAAGTACAATATACAAAAGAGCATAGAACTGGTTTGCCTCAAATTGCCTCCAGAAACTAAAATCTAGAGCTTATTTTAGCCTGACTGTCTGAACTGATAAATATGTTGAGCAAAAGTTCAGATTTTGCACTTTCACCCTGAACTGCATGTAGATGCTAACCTCATTCTCAATAAATAAAGGAATCCAAGAAACTACACCCTACATAACCTCTATCATGCAAAGAAAGCATTGTCAAATAAGGCATGCTACCAGAGTAGGACATGCCCCAAATAATAAACAATTTCTAGAACACTTTTGAGCCAACCTTCATTCAAATGAAGCAGATGTGTTTGTGAGACAGTGCTGTGCTTCAGCTTTTCTCATTAATGAGATATTACTGTCCATAGAATGTAAATTTATACATACTTTRGGGTAATATAATTTATTCTTGGATCTGCAAAGCCAAGGATACTGTGACAATAAAAGTAGTTTGAGGCTGTGTCCTTACTGTGGTGACACGGAATGCCTCAGAAAAATTACCAGCATCCTTATGGTGCCTTCAGCCCTCATTTTAACAAAGATCTGTCAATACGAATGGACAAACAATGGGTATCATCACAGGATCACTAATTACAAGCTAGGTATTGTGCCTTTGAAAGAAATGTTACTCATTCACTCTCTTCTTGCTTGTATTTATTCATTTCCAAAGTAATGTTACTACCTGGACTTGTACTGTCTAAAAAAAATTATTCAACACTGCTACTTTCTCAGCAAGAAGCTCTCACAATCTGAATATCCAATAACTGGATCAAATCAAACTTCAAGAACTGCAGTCAGTTTGTAAACAGTCTTGTGAGTAACCAAGCATATGAACTGTTGTTAAAGCAAAAAGATGTGCATTTACCATTTACTGATAGTATCAATTATAAAAATTAAAAACTTGCAAATCTTCTTCCCCTTGAAACCCACTTCTCACTACAAAATTGAGGCATTAGCCTTTTTTTCCTGCAGATCAACCTTTCAATTTCTGGCAAGAGCCATAGGAACAGATGGTCATATATTACAGTAATTTCACAACTATAAGGTGCACCCTTTTGACTAAAATTTTGATCGAAACCCTGAAATGCGCCTTATAGTCCGGTGCACCTTATATAATGTACAAAATTCGGAAGTTTGCCAACACCTGGAAGTGCACCTTATAATCTGGTGCACCTTATAGTCATGAAATTACTGTACTTTAAAAGCAAATGCCCTAGCCACTGAGATAAGATGTGACTAATAATTATTTAAGCATTTGTAATTTCAAACTGGAAAAGAGGCAATGATGGGAAAGGCAGACTCTTTAGAAAAATTAAATATCTAGGGAAATCTAAAATGATTGAGCATAGAATATATATATGTATATGTTTATACAATCAGTAACCAATATTAACAAAACTGTAGAAGCCAAAGCTAAAGAAACGTAGACAGTATTTAGTAAATATAGAAGTCTAGTACACTTCAAAACAAAAAAAGACCATGTTTATTTACACAATAATGGAATACGAACATGAAAGGTAACCTACTGCTTCTGAAGATAATGGAGTGCTCTGTCAGGGATACAGATTCTGATAGACAAGGTTTTGTGCTGCTAAGACTTACAGAATCTAAACATTGCAATTCAAATGGTGACATATAGGAAGATAGTATTTTGATTTGGGGAAAATATTTTTAAATTGTTGCAGAAATCTGAAAATTAGTTAAAGCATAAATGTAGATATTCAGAGAATTTAAAAAAATGAAAATAAAGACAGATCTCATAGGTTATCCTAAGGCGTATGGAGGGCAGTTATTCAAATATATTTGAATAAACCAGTATCACACAATTACAAAATCCTAATTATATCCTAAGTTAAATAGATTAATTAAAAGAAATAAACATTACCGTTTCTTTATTTTTCTGAAGTTTTTACATTGTAAGTTTTATTCTCTAATTTACATGTGTCTGAAGCTCAGTACAACCTTCCTTCTGTCTTGCATTTTTCATTATGCTGATTTTTAAATCTTTGAGGCAGGGAATTCCCTGTCAGAGATTCAACCACTACTCTCAAAAAAAGAGAGAAATAGAGAAATTTTGTTTTGACCTTGTCTATCTCCTCTGAGTGGCCATGATATGTAATTACCCACACACACCGTTCAGTGATTTCTTCTTTCACTCACTTCACTGACTTATTCTCTATCCCTGTGATAAAAAAAAACACCAAACCTGGCATCATATGGTTTGTCAGTTTCAGGATATATTTCCACTCCTTAGAAAATGAGAAGTAGAATAACCAACAACCTGCTTTTGTTGTTCTATGATTAGGATATTTTGCTAGGAGGAAGGAAAACTTATTTTCTGCTCCTGAATATTTTCACATTTTGCACTAGGTAGACACTGAACCCTAGAGGAATATAAAGTATACCATGTATTTGAAGATGCTTATCTATTTTCTAAACTGTAGGTTGTCAAAAATCCACTAGATGCTTTTCATTTCAGTTTAGTAAAATATATAGTAAAATATTTTGGATGCTGGCAGGTGTCATTGTAACCTTCCACACTAAGAGATCCAAATCATCTGGTTCTCAAAAGTGCTCCACATCCTACTAATATGCAAAATGACTGAAAATGCCAGGTACCTCGGAATACAGCCTTGGCCAAGCTGACAGAGCACACAGGGAAACACCATTATTTAATTCAACATCTAAAGTTTAAATTGAACTCAACTGCTAAGAAGACCAGGAGTTCAGACAGACACATGTCTGAATTCTGAATATCAGAATACATCAAAGAACATATCCTCATTCTCCAGATGTAGAAACCTTGTCATTTTGCTTGGAAGTTTACGCGTTAGATGTTACCTGGATGCTCAGCAAAGTCATATAAATGAGTTCAAGTGTTGACAAGAATGAAAGTTTTAAATGGAAGGTTTCCATTGCTACATAAGAAACAGAAACTTATCCAGTAACTTTAAATTTACTATTATGTTCCTGTATTTGTCACCGAGTATGTGAATAATAGCAAAAAAACCCAACAGCAACAACAAAAATTATGAGTACTTTTAAAGACTGCGTCATGCAAATCCACTGGCTTAATATTGGGAGACAAGCCATTAATTACATTGCATTTTTATCAAATGGAAAAGAAAATAAAATAATTGGCTTTCTAGTTCAGATATACTTAATTATGAAGGGATGGTGGTATCCAGAAGCTGTCATAGTATATTGTGCCATGTTGTTCCCTCCCAGGCAGGCTTTTCTTTACTGCCTCTTTACTTTGTATTCAGGAAAGCCTTATTAATAATCAAATTGAGGAATGCACTGCAAGCCTTCAGATAAGCAGGCAGAAGGGTCATAAATCTTGCCATTCGTATGTGGACAAGCATCCAAACCAATGCCTATCTCTGCCTAACAGCTTGAAAAATGCAGGTGTTAGGATTTTTTTTTTTAAAGCGTTTATAGACCCATGGTAGGCAGAAACATTAGTTCTCAGATGCAATCAGCAGCACAACCTGGAGGAATAGCCTGAAATTCCACTGCTACCTCAAAACAGAGAGAGAAAACTTAAAAGTAGTAAAAAAAGTGTAAATTATTCTTAACTTGCTTCAGTGGTCTCATGCATGTCTTCTTCATTTACAGTGTTAATGATGAGGCAGATTGTCTCTGCCTTGTAATAGTGACACCAGGGAATATGGGAGCATGTATCTACAGCTCAATCTGTAGCCCATGAAGTTTTATAGGCTGTGTACAGTAGGTGATAGCTGTATAGCTGAGCACTTCCAGTTTTTACTGTCACAGTATCCACATACACAAAGTTCACAAGATTTTTAGGAGTGATCAACACCTAAAGAATCATAGTGGTGAGGATTATTTCAGACATGTCAACCCAAGCCAAATAATCCAGAGAAATTAAAAATATTCTTTAAATACTGCATCTTTGAAGTGACATCTGGGGTAATTCAAATTTCTTATTGTTATTATGAAAGAACTGATTCTAATATACTTAAAATCCACTTGGATTTTTCATCAGTTGTCTCTATTGAAAAAAACCTTTATATGACCAAGTTCTTTTACCAAATAGCTAAAAGAACTTGGTCATATAATAGGAAAAAATAGGAAAAAAACAATTATCAATGCAATACTGATGGAATAACTGTTTCTTAAGTAACATATACTATTGGAAAAAGATAGTAATATTTTACCAAAAAGGATGTAATGTAGATGTCTTTACCATTTTCAAAGGAAAAAGAAAATCTAGAATAGTTTTAAATTATACAAGTCTAAAATTGCTCAAATGAAAAAGCCTGCATTTTCCATCAAGAAGCTGTAGTAGAATTGACATTTATTGCTTACAAGTTGTCCTGTTTTAAGAAAATTATTTGAAAAATGGGGAAACTCAAAATCCAGAGAAAAAAAAAGTCAATTTGTTATAACCTCTTGGCAAAAATTATCTCCCCGGTACTCTGAAGTACCAAATTTCACAAATAATAGATTAGCCTTCGGAATGATTCAATTTTCCATCTCAGTTCCATAGGAGAGTCCCCTTTGAAGGGAACTTCTTGTGTGTTTTGTATTATCATCTCTATATAACTCCTAACAAAACCCAGTAGAAAGAACAAAGCTGCTTAACTGCATGAATCACTAGATAACTAGAAGTTCCAGAATGAGTTATGATGAAATCTCTTCTCTTACATGTAGATAACTTTTCCAATAGCAGCATAGGACTCCAAACAAGCTAATAGAAAATCTGGTTAATATTGAATCAAAGAATTTCTCCTTTTTTTCTAGTACACTCACAGTCACCTGTTTGTTTCATGAGAAATTAATGCCATCTGATTACAGCTACAGGCTATTTTGCAATCTGTGCCCTGTGAAAAATGAAACCCTTAAACATGCAACAGGAGGCCATGTTACCTCAAATCAGAGCCTACCAAATCAGTCGAAATTAAGCTTGCAGACTTCTTGAAATTACCTAGCATAAAATAACTGGTTCTAATGATATTGCAAATGTATGAACTATATACACAGAATTAAAACTTACATGGTTTTTAAAAATGAAATCAGTATACCAAAATTCAAATATCATTCACACAACATTTTTCACATTAACAAAGTTATGGAAAAATTAACACAAATCTTAACTTTGTTTGAAGATATAAAATTTTCTTTTTTTTCTAATATCAAACCAATTGGATAGAGGTCTTGCACATATACACACACTAGTTTTTAATAGCTATAAATATTTTAACATTTTAGCCAAATTATCAACATGCACCGATCTGCACAAATTTACTGACAGTTATGAAGGTCTTTATTAATATGCTGTAAAAATTAGCATCAGTCACATGTGACTTGAACACTACTTTTTAATGATATATTAACTTTTTTAATATCGTCATGTAAACCTCTTTCTTAAGTAACATTTGAAATGGGACTGAGAGCCTGAAGAAAAATTTATTTTAAAGCCCAGTAAAATTTCTTCCCACCACTTGACTTTGAAAGTATACAAATACATTTAAATTTTACTACTAAATTTATATGAAGTTCCCTACGAAAATTTTTTTCTTTTTCCTTGCCTCAGGTCAACACTTTGAATCCATGATAATTATGCTGTCCGGATTTTATCCTGATGTGACAAGTCAAAATCTCTTTTTTTGATTCATTATTTCATGTTCAGGAAACATGCACTCTCAAACAGGTTTTTTTAATAAGCTGCAAAATCTGGGAGAAAAGAGTAACTGCTATTTGTGATAAACAACTTTTCTAAGAGGTGTTTCAAGGCAAGATGCAAACAATTCTCTCAGGTATTATACTATTAAAATATATGCTTATACCTGACATGTTCCAATTTCAAAAATGGCCATTTGGTAATAGAAGCCAATGATTGTGAAAGGACGTACCACATGGAGAAGATAATAAGTCAAAAAACACATTATTGAGAGTTCAGAGGATGTATTACACCATAGAACATTACAGAGATGGAAATGATGGCTTTTTGTCCAGTAAAGGAATTGCCAGAAGGCACTGAAGAGGCTCATCCCAAAAATACAATATCACTGACATGGCATGTATGGTACTGTGAGGAGGAGGCGCAGCAGGTGCTGAGCTACAGCGACTGATAGAGGCTGCTGGCTGAAGGCGTTTTAGGCTTAATCAAGTGTGCCATGCACTGTACTGATAATCCTCTTTCAGGTCCTGTTATGGATTTGAAATCTACAGAGGTGGTTCAAAGAACTCCTTAAAGGTTGACAGCTTAGACTTGTGCTTGCTACAAATATAGAGCAAAATTACATCTTAGTCACTTCTTTCTGTCTGGAATAGGATTTAAGAAATTGAATCACTTTCAAACAAGATATTAAAAATGAATGAAAAATTTTCTTCCTTACAACATTTTCCATAAAGCAACGCAGTTTATGGAATTATAGATTTTGAATACGGTTGTGTGAATCTGAACAATACACATTTTTATTACTTCTTTTCAAAATTATATTGAAAGCTTTTTCAATCTCACAACAGGAAAGAGTTTAAAAGGATTACTTGACAAAGAAAATGCTGGTTATTTGAGTTTGAAGCTGGTTTTATGTGGATACAGCACTACAGAAAAAGATAGCACACTTCAGCAGAAACCTTCATTCATTCTGAGTGTACATATGGTTTGGAGGAAGGAAGCAGGATCTGGATTTTCAGGGGTTTACTTTCATTCTGGTTGATTTCCTGAACAATATTGGACAAGATGATTACCTTAAAAATAAATAGTTCATCCCCAAACCTCTCTGTGCAGGTACAATTCTTGAAAAATCTAACATGTTTTTAAATGAGATATAATTTCTTTTAAAGTCATACATGGAATCAGTGTATGAAGCCATGAGCACAGGATCCTGCAAATTTTGCTGTATAAAATGCATAGAACTATTAGCTTCAGCGTCTAAGTTATATTTGGATGGACATTTTAGTGTCAAGACAACTTTTGGGCATGTTCAAATCCTAAAAGGGTTTGAATTATCCTCTGATTTAAGGAAAATAAAACTGTGTCTTTTCTGATTGCACAATGAAAAACAGCCTAAATAGTCAGTCAATATTATGTTTAGACTGTAAATGTTAAATATCAAGGGAAAGAGTTTGGTTGGTTTTTCTTAAATATAGGGAAACAAAAAGGAATGTTGTGAGGAACCAATAACTGCAGATCTCATTAGAACAAAATTTTCCTTGCTTTATAAAACTGATGAAAAACTTTTTAAAAGTTAAGTGCATACAAATCATAAGTATCTTCAAATTTGTTTTAAATGTAACTGGACAAATTCTAGCATCTTCAAGTCAGATGTGACAAACAGGACAGATCAGAATCTTCCCTTTCATCAGCACAAACATGCTTTGAAATTTCATAAATTAAATATAGCTTAAAAGTATTACTAGGCTGAAATATGCAGTATACATATAAAATATTGCTTTTGATAGAATCTCTACAAGGATGACTCCTTTCAGTCAGAATATCAAAAGAGCAAGAGTAAAGATGACAGATAAAATAACAATACCTGAGCACATTCATCTACAGTGCTAGAATGTACTATCCATAAGATCTCTTCCGCTTTAAGGGATGTACATTACCTTTCTCTGGCATGCTAAGCAATGTATTACAGAATACACTTGATAATATCAATGCAATTATCACACTCACATAATAATTAGCCTCTCATGATTCACAGTAACAAAAGGAAACAAAGTAATAAATTAAGTCTGACTACAAAAATGGTCTCGGGAGATTTTGCTAAAATGTGTCTTTCCTTCCTTTGGGTTACAAAATGCTTTGAAACATTAAAACAACATGCCTTAAAATGTGTTTCTTTCCCTTGTTTTTTTCTAGAGACAGTCAATATCCAGATGAAAAGCTTCTCAATAACAATAAAGATTTATTTTTTCCTCCAAAACTTATTTAAAGAAGATAGTATGCAAATTTAAATGCCTAAATTTTACAGAAATAGTCTTACACTGGTCCTCATGAAAGTTTCATATCTGTTTGTAGGGTGCTTACTGGGCAGTTAGCATCTTCTAATTTCCCTACTTACAGGTCTAAAGATATACAAATCATAAACCATTTAATTTAATTCTAGAAAGAGTCATAAAATATATTAGAACACTGAAACAACCAGTTTTCTAACCTCATCATAAAGACCATTGAAAAAGGCTAATAATAATGCAGCCAGGCCAGAATTTTTATTTTCCCTTATGCTGTGCTACTTGTCTTCATAAATGTTGCTTTGTGTCTGAAATCTCCATTGAGAGGCCAAATCATACACAGACAATGAAGACAATTGTATCCAAGTTTTCACTTGCTTTTAAAATAAAAGTCTCATATCTAATTTCCTGGAAGGAATTCACAGAGACCATGACCCAACAGTTACCAGAAATCACTTCAAAATTCCTGGAAAATGGAAAGGCTGTCCAGGAACAAAAGACATCCAAACAGATAGCGATTATACTTTTTATACTGCATTATAAGAAGCTCATGCTTGGGTTTCTCAGCATCTAAAGATAAAACAGAAAAGGGCTTAAACTTCAAAATCAGAAGACAATTAGTAAAAGCTAAATGTGCAGCTTACATAGAAAGAGAGCTTCAAGAAATTATATTGCTTGTGATTATGTGATTATTCTTTTTTTAAGCAACCTGTTTAAAGCATCTGCCCATAAAGCAGAAAACAAAATCCATTATACACAATGTTCAGAATGTCTTAACCAGCAGACAGCACACTTACACATAAGGTGATTTCCAATTTTGACTGAAGATAGGCTACCACATAGGAATTTTACTTTTGCAAGAACAAAAAATCAAGAGCAACCCTAAAATTACCATAAATTTCCACACACCTCTGCTACTTATAAAAGACCAGCCTACAACTTCTAGATTATTTGTTTCTTGTCCAACCAATTTCTTGCTTAAATGGGAGAGAAATTCAGGGCCAGGATTCAGGTTTTCCTCCTGAAAAAGAATCAACAGTCCCAGCCTGTAGATTCCAACTAGACTTCTTGCTTAATTCTTTGATTCCTGCCACAGTACCAGTGCACCTTGAAAGACTGGTGTCATATTGTCAGGTCTCCTTCTGCTTGGCCTGTCTGGTTAGGTAATTTCTAATGCATTTTCATCAAATATCAGCATGTGCTAGCCAGAAGTACCTTTAGGGTCAAATCCCAGTTATCCAGATAATTTGATTCATCCTGCTAAGACCGAGTAGGTAATTAAAAAGCAACAAAACAAACACTGAAGGATCCAGCAAACGGGAATCACAAAACATGCCATTTTTTCAATAGGAAAAAAACCCAAACCAAACACTCATCCTTAAGCCTATCTAAAACCTCAAAATAAATAAGGTCCCTTTCCTCTTTCTAAAAATATCAAGAGACAAAAACTTTCTTAGAAATTTTACAAAAGTTTAGATTTGGAAAACGCCATAAAAATCCATTTCTTTCTTAAACTAAACTTTAAAAATACTCATTGCTGTGACTTTAGCTACCAAAGCCAATAAAAAGTTCATTGGTAGCCACAAAAGACAAACTTGAATCTTGCAAATGGATTTTAAAAAAATGTCCAATTCAAGGCTTGTCAGAAACTGTGACCATCAATAAAGTAAGAGAAATTTTAGTAATTAGACCCCTGCGTAGAATCTTCTTCAGAAACTAAATGTTTACATGGTTATTGCCATATAGCTTCGGAATGATTTTTTTTTCCTTTTAATGCTTAATATTTAAATGTTCAGGAGTTTGTAGATATTTGAGTGATTTAAGCAAGTTCAAAAACTGCATTTTCATGTTTTTCTTCCTTCTCTCAAGACTTCCATGCATAGAATCCTTCAGTAACCTGAAGTAATTATTATTATCTAATTTAATCAAGAGGAAAAGAAAAAAGACAAAAGACATATCTGGACTACATGCATATATATGTATATATCACGTACATACATCCATGTAACAGACTATGAGTGGTATGAACTTTAAATATGAGCAATCCCTTTTTTTTAGTACTTTTATGAAGGGAGAAAATTTTTTTTTAATTATTTTTATATTTCAGGAAAATAATTTCCAGTTTTTAGTTTGCTGCATCATGTTTCCCTTACTTAATAGTAATTCATCAATACTTCCTACTGCTGCTATATTACAATGCATTTACTGGAACTAGAACTGGTTTTTGTTTCCATTTCACCCTTAAAGCCACTGAAACATAGATTTTCTTCAGTACTGCTTGAGGCATTCTTGCATCATTCCAAACTGTTTTCTGACTGTATTACAATTGAGTAGTTTAAAATCATTGCTATAGAAATGCTGTGAAATACCAGGAAAATTTATAATAGTCATCAAAGATTTAAAAAATCCAAACAAAAATAAAAGAAAACCCTTCAAAATTAGACTGATCAATGAGTTTTAAATGGGACAAACACTATTAAAATTAATAATATTTCACTTTGGTACTCAAATGTTCAGTTTCCAAAAATGTTTACATTAGAGAGTTGCTTAGAAATTAAGTCATCAAAATCGCATCAAAATCACTTTTGTCAACCATACTACTATCCTGGTTAAAATATGGTTGTGCTACTGTGAATCTAAGGTTCTAGATACTTAGAAGCAATTTTCAGAAGACCAACATGGGTTATTGAATGTTATTCACTTCACTATTTCTGTCCCTGATGTATGAACTTGGACTGCAGAAATACTTTTGTATTCTCTCAATTATTACCTTTTTGATTATTCATCCATGGAAGGAAAAAAAATGGGGGGGGCAGGGGGGGAGAGATGTACTCTGAATACAGAAACAGGCATGTAGTATGAGCAAAAGAAATATTAGGTGCTGATAATAAAAATGCCAAGAAGTAAGAAAGAGACGAATCTTCAGTGTTACTGTTAAGTGTTAGTGTTGGTAAATGAGAAAGTTGAAAACTAAATTCTCTTTTGAAAAGCAGAGATATTAGGTGCTTCTGCTGCTGAATTAAGAAGATTTAATTTTAAAGTGCTAAAAATATGTTGGTTTGGATTTCTTCAACTTGCCTATTTCACAAGTTACAGCAATAGGGAAGCTTACACATTTTGCAATATGACCCAAGATAAATAAAATCTCAATATGATTTATGCAAATAAGCCTAGCAGGAGAAATTTAGACATGGCTCTACAAAGAAAATTAAGGAAATTTACTATATCAATTCCATAAATAAAATAAATACAAATTTAAATTCTCTTCTAAATCTAAACAACAAATGCATAAATTTTGCCACAGATTCATATTGCTAAAGTAATTTAATTAATCTGTTAAATATCAATAAAAAGCATGCCAATGTATATGAAATTTGAGTGCTTAGAAACTAATAATTTATGGCACACTCCTGCAAAGAACAGATTCCAGTGGGCCCCTGAAGTAAAGAAGCAAAAATGTTTAATGAGGCACGAGAGGGTCTGTTTCAATATGCTGCATATCACAGATACTGATTCACATCTCCAGTGATAAACCAGCAGTGTTTAATTCAGAGCCTGTATTATTACGTATTATTATTGGAAGGTCTGGGGGAATGTGTCATACACTAGCAGAAGGTAAAAACATTTGATGTGAAGCACAGAGATACTGAATACCTTAAACTCCTCTCTAATTTGCAATAAACTTGACTGTCACTTGTATTTCTTAATAATTACCCGATTAATCTTTTGCATGATAGGGAAAGTGTTTTTATTCCTAATGACTGAAATGCAATCCAGATGTGCAAATGATTCTTCCACAGTATATACTTTCACTCTGTTTCCATCTATATGCTGAAATTCAGCCCTGCAGGTATCCAGAGTTTGAGTTTATATTGATCTTCAATTATACACAGATATTTTGGTTTTTATTAAGAGTCTAGGTGCTAAGAAGTAGATAATATGATAATTATGCTCTAAAATGTTCATTAATTTGATAATTACATTTCAATTACTGAATTAGAAACCTCTTGAGAAAAATGAAAAGTTGTTTTGATAGAAAACAAGAGTTATGCACTCTACCTTGTCTGAGCCCTGTATTTGGATTAGATATTAACTGTTATCTTATACAAAGAAACTCTTCTTTTTATTACCTCTTCTATATATTTTTCTTGTTCATGGCCAAACAGATTGATTTTTAATCAGGATTCCATATTCCATTAGCACAGTATTCACTATTCTTTTTTTATTTACAATGATATCCTTAAAAAATAAATAAATAAAATTCTTTAAACTACTTTGACCACAGTGAAGGCTTGCACTTGTAACCGAAGACTAGGCAATATCACAGAATTGCACAGAATATCCTGAGGTGGGAGGCCCCACAATTATAAAGTCCAATTTTTAAGTGAATAGCCTATACAGCAGTTTATACAGGAACTCACAACCTTGGGCTAATTAGCGCCATGATCCAACCAACTGAACTAATCTCAGTGGCCATGTTTTTTTTCCTAATTTAAATGGTTCTAATTTAAGTAATAAATTTAGATTTCTAATGGTTCAAACAGAAATTCTTTTTTCTTACAGTACAATCAGCATATGAACATAGAGATATGAACACCACCTTTTTCACAACTCTCACCTTCACAACCTCTGTTTTCAGGTACTAAAGCAAGGAAGCATACTTAGAAAGGAGGTAGAGTATTGACAGAATCACTCCAACCATTTCCATAAGGAAAACAGTCTAGATATCAGCAATTTAACAGGGGAGAAAGGGTTTAAAACAGTAAACTGAAAGATAAATTCTGTAATAGTGTATAAGGTGAAGCTTTACTTTCATGACAATATCTTGCACACTACACAAAGTTTTAATCCTCTCTTTTGGGAAGGGCCTTTGGGCAAGGCAGGGAGGGAACAACTGAAGTTCAAGATTTAGACAGCTATGTGTAGAAGCCAATATATGTAAAAGCCAGTATGTGTGGAAGCCAATATGTGTGCCAGGAGGACAAGTTCAGATACACTAAGAACAGCTGACCTGAGTACAGTCAATACTTATGTTCACATATGGGCTACCTGACCCTGTTGAAGCTACCCCTCCTTGCCTCTGGCATAGAACAGGAATGTGTCTTTCCCAGGTCTCAAGTCTTATCTACAGTAATTTCACGACTATAAGGCGCACCCTTTTGGCTAAAATTTTCCCCCGAACCCGGAAGTGCGCCATATAGTCTGGTGCGCCTTACATGATGACAAAGTTCAGAAATTTGCAAACCTGGAAGTGTGAGCTGCGAGCTGTGGTGGGGAGCCAGCAGGGCCACGGCTGCCAGGTGGAGGCAGGGCCGCGGCTACTGGGTGCAGGGAGGCTCGGGGGCCTGCGGTGCCCCAGCAGGCATGCCCCGGCCCCAGGGAGGCAGCACGGAGCGGCAGCGGGCATGCCTCAGCCCTACCAGGTACAGGTGGGCCCGGAGGCCCATGGCTGCCAGGTTGAAGCGGGGCCTCAGCCAGCAACCGCGTGGGGGGAGCTGAGGGCGGATCCTCGCTGCAAAAAAAAAGTGCGCTCTATAGTCCGGTGCGCCTTAAATAATGTACAAAATTGCAAAATCTGCCAGCTCCCGGGGCTGTGCCTTATAGTCCAGTGCACCCTGTAGTCGTGAAATTACTGTACATGGGAGTCTCTGAAATGCAAATAGGTCCCATTTAAATTTTATCAGTCCTTTCTAAGCTTATTATTTTGTCTGCTAACTTCCTTTGACTAAAAGGATACCCATAAGTATCTGAACCTTGAAACAAATCCTGTTCATTTCACAAGTCAAGAGGAAAAAGTAAAGAGGATGGCAACAAATTGTATTAAAAATTTCACATAACAAGTGAACAGGAAAAGATAATTCAAAATGGTAAAGAGATAGCTTGAAGTAGGTAGAATTCTGCAAAAACATATATGTCATACAGATGGTGGGTACCATTTTCTTATTCACTGTTTCCTCACTCACAAGAGCTAGAGGGCCTTACTTGATGCAAGTGTTAAAGTATTCAGTGCTAATTGTCACTTTTTTTGCAGAGGTATGACTTGGGGAAAACAAACAAGGAGATTTCAGTGCTGCAGACAGTGGATATAGGTTGCCATCACCTAAGGTGGCTTAAAACCCAGTAGCATTACAAGATATATATGCCTTCTTTCTGGAGCTGGGGGATTTTTCTTCTTTCTGATGGTGTGAACTTGTGATATTTGCATGAGACAACTTCATGTAATACAGGTGGTTTTTATGCTGAGAGAAGATCTCTCTGAATCTGGTATTTAAATTTTCTCCATTTCATGTTTATTGTGAAAAGATGTATTTGCTCACTAGTTGTATAGTTTGTATAAAATATTTAGTATTTCTCAAGAACAGCTGACAGATAAAGGTCTTATTAAATTTACCTTTAGTGCCACACAGTACCACTGAAATATGCTATTAAAATTAATGGAATAAAAAGGTCAAAGAAAATTATATTTAATATTTTGGTGGCCAAACCCCAGCTATATTTTCACATTTCTAGGCCCCTAACACATTTCTTCTATATCAAAGAGGAATATGATTGACTCTCTTTGTTTTTTTTTCCATTTAGGTCTTTATATTACCATGACTTTTGAAGCATCCTTTTTTGTCCATCTTTTTAAAATATTGAAAAACTTTAAATAATTTTTATATTTGAACAAAGCAACACATTATTGATGTTAAGAAAACACCTCATTGCTAGTTTTTACTTGCAGTGTAAATTTTGGGTACTTCACATCAAAAACAATCAGCTTTTAGAGTATTAAACTCTTGTGCAAATTTTGGTGTAGAACACAAGTAAAACCTCAGCGACTATTATGAGCCAAGGGGTTAGTTATGCTGCACTGGTTTCATTGATTGTTTTTATTGTCTTTTATGTTTGGTTTGATTTTTATTCTTGGGTTCATCAACCCAGCAATTCAACTTTATTTGCTGTCATAGTTAAAATTTTAATGCTGAGCTGCAAAGAGGGATTTTAGGGAGACACAAAGCAAGATTCAGTTGCCTGAAAACAGGCATCGACTTCCTTTTCTGACTTCCTAAAACTCTCTTAGGGTGCAAACTCTAGAGGGTGGTAAATATGGCAAAGGATTCACTGGAGCTACAAGTGCTTTCATAGCTGTGGCTGGAGGAAATACATCTCATAGCACCTACATGGCAGCTGAATTACAGTTACCGAGTTTGATTAAATTTCACCTACAATTAGTTTTCCTTAGGACAGATGTCACTTCTGAATTTGTTATTGTAAGCAGCCTTTACAATCTTCCTGAAAATTAGATTAATTGTGTACTAAAAGTGCTATTCAAAAATGGTCAGATTTCCCTGCTGCTCCTTGTTCAACAGACGTATCCAGCATTCCTAAATACTTTTGCATAATCCTCAGTGACTTCCTGCAGGTGAATCTCATTAACCGTTTTTCATTTAGAGAAAAATTAAAACCTTATTTCAGCAGCCCTGCTGATGATACACAAGACAGAGGCATGCAAAGACGTATTAGTCACTTTCAGCAGCACCAACCTGCATCCACTTAAAAAAAAAAATACATACATTTTGTCTGGATTTTTTATTTTTCACACATTTCAGAAAACCAAGGCATTGACGTTTGGCAATGACTGCTCAAATAATTAAACAGGTGACATAGAAGTAGTGACTCACTAATACAGCTAAACAGAAGTAACTCCCTAAATTAAAAATGAATGTTCATTAAGCAAATACATACTAATTGTAAAAAAAAAAAAAAAAAAGAAAAATTAGTCTTGCACTTATGAAAATAATTTTCTTGCTTACGTTTTGGAGGTGTGCTGAAAATATCCGCAAAGAATTTGCCCACTAAAATTTACAGGTGATTCAGAACACGCAACAAAATTCATCCTACTGCAGAAGAGGCAGACTGTTGAAGTTAGTATGATAGCTTCCACTATAGCAAAAAAGAAGGGCACATGTAGAGACTGATTCAAAGTAGTAGGCTGGAAAGCCCTTGGAATCTGTCCTTTTTCTCCCTCCTCATTACAGAGCTAAGATAAAATGAATCAAAGACTGTCCTTCAAGCCTCTTACTTATTGCTTCCTCTCTGAGTGGATGTATCTAACATGTGTGCGAGATAAATGCATGTGAGCCAGTAACAATAGGAGGCCCTACAGCAAGAGCTTTCTGAGCTGTTCTCTCACACATTCATAATTACAGTAATTTCACCACCATAAGGCACACCGGACTATAAAGTGCACCCCCCGGGAGTCGGCAAATTTAGCAACTTTTTAGATCATATAAGGCGCACCAGACTATAAGGTGCACCTTTTTTTTGCAGTGAGGAGCCATGTGGCGCACAACAAAGTAACTAATTAGTAACAGAATCATGCCATCACAGGTTTACTGGCATGTGCTCAATTTGCAAACATTTTTCACAGATTGGTGTAGCCTTTAAATGCAGTCCCAGGCTCCCTCCCTGTGCCGTGAGCCTCGGCACTCCCTCCTGCCTGCGGTGCCGGCTGGTGAGGCGGGGCTCAGGGCGGCCGCAGTTAACGATGGTCCGGGGTGGCTCGGGGCTGCCCATGGTCTGGGTTGGCTCGGGGTGGCCACGACTTGCGGCTTCTGTGGCCACCTGCTCCTGCCTTCCCCGCGCGTCTCACACTGGGCCAGCGGCGGCACTTCCTTCTCTCCCCACAGGGTGGTTGAGGTCGACACCACTCCGCTCTCTCCCTGTGCGGCATGTATGGGGATGAGGTAGCGCTGCTCCGCTCTCTCCCTGCACGGCTCGTACGGGGCTGGTGCTGCCTCCTTCTCTCCCCGCTCGGCGGCCGGGGCCAGCGCTGGCTCCCTCCCTCCCCGCGAGGCTTCAGCCAGCCATGGCTGCCCACTCCTGCCCCGCCTCGTGACTCGGTGCTCCCACGGCACCACCCCCCCAATGTGGCTCACACTTCCATGGTGGCAAATATCGCAACTTTGTAGATCATATAAGGCGCACCAGACTATAAGGCGCACCTCCGGGTTCGGGGAAAAATTTTAGTCAAAAGGGTGTGCCTTACAGTCGTGAAATTACTGTACTTTTGTGTTTGCACACCAATGTGCTTAATTCTTATTCTTTACCAGTTTCCCTTTATTACCACTTTGCTACTGAACAACTACATAAATATTTATTCTGTTATTACGGAATACTGTTTCAGTTTTACTGTGGATTATTTACTGTTAACCACATTTTGAAACAAACAGCTATCATAAAACACCCTTGTTCTTTTATAAGGATTCTTTCTTATAGCTCTTTTTCCCCAAATAATCAAAAATTAAATATTCCATGCAGTGATTTTCCCATGAATAGTGTGTTGCAAAATGTGTTCACAAATTATAGCTTTCCATACCCACTCAGTAGCAGGAATTGCTTTAGAAATGACACAAGCAGAAGCACATCACTCTACAGTAAAAAAAAAAAATAAAATTAAATCACACTGGATAAAGTTGTCATATATATAAAGGTATCATGGAAATTAGATTTAAATAACATTGTCTTAAATTATTAGCTTGTCATTGTTAGTGACCACCTTTGAGAAAAACAGGTTTTCTGGCCTTTCATATTGATTTATGCTAAGCACTAGCCTCAGTGTCTTTATAATTCAATTCAAATCTGTAATGAGTCAGACCTGTGGAAAGGCCTGTTCAGAATGAACAGTGACAACTTAGTTGAAATGCTGCTCATGCCATGGAAACAATGAAGTGTGACACTTTGTCTTTTACATCTGGCACAGGTTTACTGGGAAAGAAGAGTCATTTATTCTGTTTTCCAGAAAGACAGCAATACAGATAGGAGAATTAAACATTTACTTTAGGAGAGTGCAAACCATTTCTTTGCCTTTTGCACAAATGTATTAAGCTCTTTTCTAAATAGATTTGGTACCTTGAATATTCATTTAGTTTTAGCTTTTCCTGCATTGAAGTCTATACATAGCCCTCCTTGAAGAGCTTAGATGACATTTAAGATAGTTATAAACATTTTTCCTTCTGTTCAAGTCTATCTCCAAAATACCTTCCGGTTTGCCTCTGTTGAGGTATTTACCTACGAATATAAGAAACCAGAAGCATATATAGAAAACAAGACAAATGTTTCAAAAAGTTCAATAGCTAGTGTTTTTCCATCATATAAATTGATCTGGAGTAAATAATGGTGCATTGTTTCTTTTAAATGTAGCTTAACATTAACACAAAATAGCATACACATTTTGCTCATGCTAATTTTTTAATGAAATAATATCCTTGGACTAAAATTGTATGCATTCACTTTCAAGAAAGATTTTAATCTGACTCAAATTTCCTCAAGACTAACATATTTTTATATATGGTGCTGATTTCTACAGTAATGTAGAGCTCTAGAAGTTCAGATTTCTCCTTAATAAGGGTAATTTAAAGGATTAGCTTGCATTAGTTTGAATTCTGTATGTTTACACTTTACATTAAAAGACTGTTTTCAAGCTTGCAAGGACCTAAGGTGAGATCCTATCTTCTCTTAGCTCCATGATATAACTTGTCATTAGACATGGGGCAGTAGAGGTACATCTCTATTCAATTATTTCAAATCAGAAAGCTAATGAAGTGAAATAATTTACGACCACATGTGGAATACAGTATTTTTCATGTTAGAGAAAAGACACACAGGCTATATACTGCAAAAAACAATTCATGAATGTATAACCAAACCACTGATCCAAATCAAACAAGGAATATGAATTCATCAGCTGGTCACAAAAGCCTGAAATAAAAGCCTTGCTGCAATCCTCATTTCTTTAACTCATTTCTGAATTCCTCACAAGAAAAAAACATAACATGATAATGTTGAATTTATGGATCTCCAGAAGCAAAATATATATATATATTCTAAACATGTTTGAAAACAATTCTCCATCCAGAATGGTTCAGTTCAAAGGTCTTATGATCCATGCTACAATTGCTTGTTGATTTTACCTTGTAGATGGCTTTAGCAAACGACAGGCAAGTGTAAATCTAAGAAGACTGTTTCACACATGTTATGCCTTATGCGTGCTATTGCAGGAAATAACTGCATTTAGCATTAGAGAAACCTTCAAATAGTATCTCTTATGGTCTTGCTCTGCTATTCAGTTGCATATAAAGAAAAATAGTCAGTTGGGCTTCAGATATTGCTTTATTGTATACTTTCTTTTGCAAAATTCAAATTTGATATTCTTAATATTTACTATTTTGATGAAATTATGCTAAATTAAAAAAAATAGTTTGATTGAAATTACATCTCATACTTTTACATTTCCACTTTTTCTCGAGTTATTTTATACTTATGTCAACTTACGTCCTTTAACAAAAGGTTTAACAAAATAGAAATTTCAAATTGAAATTTCAAAATATTCATGTCTTCCTAAATTTGGTATAATTGGTCTAAGATTAGACCATTCATTCTCTCTGTTCAATGGTGCCAACAAAAACTGGGAAACCCACAGATCCTTCAAATTTTCTAGCAGGAAAGCAGAGCATTTAAAAGCTTAGGAGTGAAACCACTGAGCATACTTGTTCAGTCATTTCCTGGGTTTAGCTGGGATGGAGTTAATTCATCTTCACAGCAGCCTGTAGGGTGCTTTGTTTTTGGCTTTTTGTTAAAACAGTGTTGATAACACGCCAACATTTTTGCTATTGTTGAACAGGCTTTTCACACTGTCAAGGCCCTCTTTGTTTCTCACTGCCCCCCAGCAAGAAGACTGGAGTAGGGCAAGAGGCTGAGAGGGGACAAAGCCAGGACAACTCACCCGAATTGACCAAAGCAGCATTCCAAAGCATCTAATGTCATGCCCAGCCATACAGATAGGGATGGAGTTCTTCCAAAGTAGTCTTTGCATGGAATTGGCTGGGCTTTGGTCTATGGATGGTGAGTGATTGCTTTTTAATTTTTTTCTTACATTTTTTTTACTTATTTTTGTTTACTTTTGCCCTTCTTATTCTCTCTGTTTCAAGAATTTTTGAAGGGCTTGGTTTGACATGCATGTATTTGTCCTTAAAATCAGCCACATGGGGTTTGATTGCAAAAGTTCAAGTGCTTCCAAGGGGATAATTGCAAATTACAAGTATTTTTCTTGGTTCTAAGTGCTTAGCATCTAGAACTTTTGTATTCCATTGATTCACAGATTAGATTATGCTGTATATTCCCTGTAGCTTTTTGTTAATTAAATGTACTATTGCATTTTTAACTTTTATTAATATTGAGAAACAAATTATCCTAGTACTTACAGTGGAATGAAAAATCTAAATAATTGATAGCCTAAATGCTGATAAAATATATAAATTTAAGGTTAATTACCTGGCAAATAATATCACCAAGTATCATTAGGGATGATGTTTCTTCCTTCCTTTCCAACTAATGGTTCCATGTCTCTGCCTTTTTCTGTAAGCAGTTTATTAACATCTCTGTTTGCCATACATTGACATTCCCCAAAGTAAGTTGCCAATAGGCACCAATATCTTTGTTAATGTGTCTGAATTATTTTAAGAACTGATCATTTGATTCAAAAGCCTGGATGATATTTGCTCAATCTTTTTGGAAATGAAAAATTATCTGATTGATTATTTCACAACTCCAAAATCCCGAATGAATGAGAGAATTTAGAAATTTAGGAGAAAAAAAAAGCAGACCTACCCAAAACTAATCAAAAATTGTATTAATTCTTCCTACCTTGCATTTGTGAAGTTTGGAAAATCTATAATGCTACATGCCAGGGTTCAAGCATCAAGTTAAAGCCCACAGGGGTACACGGCTGTCAGAAGAACCTGACTGGCACTGTGTGCAAAATTAAACACTTAAGAAGAGAGCAAAGGGTAGATAAGAGAAAATTAAACCCAGGAAGACTTGAAAACCTTCAAAACAGCAAACAGGAAAGTCAAGAATAACTGCAAAACTCATGATTCTACAATTATGTAGTATTTTCAAAAACTGTGAGAGAGCACATTATTTTTGCTTGAGTGCATGGGATTTGCCTCTCAACCTTAGATGAAGATAATACTATAAAGGTGTTTGTTTTCTTGTAATACTCAAGGCCAAATACCTGAACTCTGAGTCACAAAAGGAATTTCCTTCCAATATGTACGTTCATTTTAATTCTTCTGTCTCTTTCAGCTATTGAAATTTTTTAAACTTGAAATCTGGATGTTTACCTCTAGTGGACAGATAATACTTGCCAATTGAATCTCTACTAGCTGCTTGCCTCTGTTGGTATCTGCTAATAGCTCCCTCAGTTCATTAAACCCCTGTCCCAAAACTCCTACCTCAAAAACTCCACTCCCATCTGCATCCCAATCTTTATTACCATCTACTCTGCACTTACAGTATCCAACATGCATCTTCTAGAGCCAGAGATGATTGCTGCAAGTTGCTCAAGAGCTGTGGAACCTTTTTCTAATATTTACATCATTACTCTAAGCTCCTAAAACATGCCTCAAGTTTTGAAGAATCAGTTATTATTGGGAGGAATAACTTACATACCATAGCAGCAGACTACAGTTCATCAGCAGAGATTTATCCTCTCTGCCTAGACCATATTTTTCAGAAACAGAGAAAAACACTTGTTTTGGGAAATAGTGAATTAGGTTTTGGAAATACTACAAATTCAGATCTCAAGTATGCAGAGAAGTCAGCATGTCCTGCTCTCTTTCTCTTGTATGACTGATAGACATTACCTTGGGGGGAACTCAGGTTTTTCTTTAATTCCTTAACAATCTGATGCATATTTTATTATCACTTTTAAAAGAGATACTTAATTATTGTCTTTTATCTCTTAAAAGAAAAATCCCAGAATATAATTCTACATGGATTTGAGCTAAAAGCTTTTAATTAANAACAAATAAACATTTTTATTTTCTACTTAAAAAGCAGTTAGAAATCAACTTTTTATGGGTGCTTTGAATTAATCTACAGTAATAATCTATGATTAGTGACTTTACTCTCTAATTATCCTAGTTTAAATTCTCATCCCTATAAATTCTCACCTTTTTATAATGTACAGGAATTTTCTCACACAAAACATTCTTATAAATGTAGATCTGTGGATCTGTAACTAGGCTCACAAAATACCTTCCAGTCAATGTTTGCACTGAAAGGAGGCCATCAGAAAATTAATAAGTTGGTGCTAAGTGATAGAAAACTGCCATTTTCAAGCCAAAAAACAGATTTAAGCCCAAACCTAGGTTGTGTCTGCCAAAGCAAAGAAACAAAATACCCTGACTAGCTGGATTTGGATTGATTATTGAAGAAAAGAAAAAACAAAAAAAACCCAAAAAAAAAAAAAAAAAAAAAAAAAAAAAAAAAAAAAAAAAAAA
>PYHW01010334.1:2932524-2975555 GCA_013186435.1 Turdus rufiventris
AATGGTGCGGTTTATAATCGTGAAATTACTGTATGTCTTAAAATTGACAAGAGGCTCCACAACAGGTAGAACTGGCAAACTATGATTTTTGCAAACATGGAGGTATTTAATAAAACCAGCATCCTATATAAATAAGATTTTGTCCATTTCTAAGAGAACACTAAACAAAAAAAANAAAAGAAAAAAAGAAAATTTCATATTTGAAAAGGACTTTTCAATATAAAAACGACAGCACACAATTGAATAGTGTGGCTCAAGACATCTGTATATGGAGTTGAAGCAGTGCTTTAGAGTTGATTTAGACATGTTTTACAATAAGATTTTTTTAAATATATTATTTGTGTTAACATACAACTAATTTGTTTTAAGTTCAGCCAAACATGACCAGAATAATCAGATATTTTTTGAATCATCCCAATGTAGTAGTGATAAAGGGTTACTAAATAATGCTTGCTCAAAAATTATTCAGACATTTGGAGTTAAGCAGACAAAGTGTTTTACTCTACACATGATCTCAGATCTGGCTTAAAAAGCCTCTCTATAGAATTTCTTAAACATTATTATCCCTTAAATTTTACCCAAGGAGTTATGGACTTCATTGCCTAGAACCTACTAGGAGAAGAATTATTAAAGAAACATAAACATCAATGTCACTTAAAAGACAGTTTACCTACAAGAAATGTCTATCTCATTATTACGGGAGTGAAAATGTATTTACAGCTTGAAAGATATGGTGCAGCAACTGTTGAATACAAATGGGTTATTCTGCTCAGGAAGTCACTCAAAGAACTTACAAGAACATTTTGTTCTAAAGCTTGAATAATTTGAATTTTAAAAAAAAGTGTCAGTCATCTTCATCTTTAAACAAATAATAATATTAAAAAAACCCTTTTTCTAACTAGTAGAGTATCATCAAACATTTAAATTCTTATAATAATATTAAGATCCATGTACAAGGTAACAGAAATAATATGTATCTATTAGCATTTAAACCACAGCTACTGAAAGTAAATTTAAACTTTAGGGAATAGCCTATTATTATTTATTTATACAGCTAAAAAACCACATTGAAATCATAATTATCCCAAAGGTTACACATAGTCAAGATCAGTTAATTGTCTCTTAAATTTCATTTTATTACTCAAGTGCTTTTCATGTCTTTAGGATTTCCTGCATAATATGACTGAATCTTTCTTATGAATTCATGAGTTGCTCTGCAGACTTTAATGTCTGACTCATACTGATCTATATGAAGAGCTTAATGCCTTTTTTTTTTTTCTGAGCTGGAAAGAGAATGTTTTACATGAGACAGAATAAAACCCTTCTATCCCAGAAATGGCACAGCTTATATAAATGCATAGCAGTTACAACCAACACTGAGACAAATAAGATGTGCCCCTATCTAGATTTAGGCATTACGTAAAATTCTTAACACATTTTCTTATCCGTTTACATTCTCCTTTAAAACAAAACTTGAACTGTTACTGTCAGCAAGAATTTGACTAATTCTCTATCAGAGTTTGAAGTGAAATAATATTAGATCTTGATTTAGCAGATAATCAAAATCATCATTAGAACTAGTGGGCTCTGTTGAAAACAGACATTTTCTATGGAAATAAATGGGATGGTTTTCTCGGTCAGTCTACTGGAGATAAAACTGCCTGAGATACAGATTCCAAGTTTTGTTTTATGCCAAGGGTTTGAGGTCCATGTTTTTTCCCTTTCATGAGAACACTATCCTGCAAGATGATCTAGGCTATCACTACATACATGAGCAGTGTCCTCCTCCTCACAGCAACAGGGTTTCTACAGAAGAATGGAACAAATATGGCCAAAAAGGAGTAGGAGGCAACACAGCTCTCCTAATCTATTAGCTGAGTCAGCTGTGAATAATGAGGGGAATCTGACTGCTGGTCCCTATTCCCTCAGCTCACACAAGTTTGCCTCACTTTCTAAAGGAATGGTTTCATAGTGAGTGTCAAGAGAGCTTCAGACTGTTGAATCCCATACTAGTCCCTCAGCTATAAGGGCCATATTGAAAAAGCAGGTCTGTGAAAGCTGATTTTCACAATTCTCTCATATTTGTTGCTCAACACAACATTTTTTATAAGTATTAACTGTAACACTAAGTACTTCTAATTATCTTTTATTTACTGGGCAAGGAAAGGTTATATGATCCTTACTAATGGCCTATGAACTATGTGCCTAAATTTGTCTTACTTTTAAGGTGTCCTTTCCCTTTCCTCACTTTACATTTGTCCTACATAACCCACACATCAATCCAAGAAGAAATGCACTCATGAATCTGAAAACACTAACTTTCTTTGCTCCTGTCTGCCACTACACTGATGACACCCAATCCTATGATCATGGGAGCAAAGCAACCATGACCTGCAAATCCAGCCTAGTGAGCTGCGTGAAGAAGCCCATTGTGAAAAAAAATTTTGGGCCAACACCATCTTAGGGAAGTTGACAGCAATTGTGGCTTACTTCAGATTAAAAAATTATTCATCTCCCATGCCAATCCCATTATAATTGCAGTTTTCATTATATGATAAAGTTTTTGGTGAACTTTGAAAAAACAGAGTGACCGTGGGCATATTATGGCAGAGGTCTTGGAGGTTTAAGCTCCAGATACTAGGAGGGACTCCTAAAGGTATAAGCAAAAACCACAAGTGGTTAGTTCCAGGACACTAAGGAGGGCAACTGTGAGCATTAGTATAACTGAATTTAGATCTTAAGACAAAGAATCCAGCATCTTATACATACATAAATACATACAGGTTAAACAAATAAACTTTTAAAAACCTAATATGAACAAGGGAAAATGAAAACAGCAGGGACTGCCAAAGCATTTTCTTCTCCTCATAACAGTGCTGCATCATATCAACACTACATTTCAAAACAGCAAATTAAGTAAAGAAAGAATGCTGCTAGGGTGACTGGAATGAGCTAGTATCTGTGTTTTCAGTTACAATCTTTTCCACACTTTGAGCACTACTGCAGTACTAAGCCTAAGTCAGCCTGAGTGCAACTGAGTTCTCCATATTCTCTCTAACCCCAGGTCAAAGAGTTGTGTGGAACAGGTTTTGCTACACTTAATATTTTTGCTGAAGCTGGAACCATCCAAGTCCATTTGACATCCTTTGGAGTATAAAAACAAAATATCAGAATTTCCAGTTTAGTAAAATCATGAAGAAAAAATATAACTTCTTTTTAACCTGTATGAGAAGTCACAGATAAAATGTTTAATGACGTCTGGTTGCATTCCTCTACTTGTATGTATGGAAAACCCTATGTTTAACCATCTACATCTACATTGGTTTGGTGGCTTAGCTGAAAGGGAAATTCGGGCAAGAGTTAAACAAAAAGACCACATGACTGTGCAGAAAACATGGGGAAAAGACAAACATGATACTCAAATCCATCTTATTCATTGCATAGGTAAGGATGTAATATAGGTGTAAAATTTGATTTTGCAGTGCAAAGCAGCAGGAAGATATTTCAGCTGCCTGGCTAGCAACCAACTTAAGACAATATTCAGAACTGCAAGAAAATCTATGGCAAAAGTGGAAATGAGAAAGCACTGCAATTAGTCGCTGCCCCCATGATTTCATCAGGGTGGTGCTGTGATGAAGCAGCAAGGAGATCAGGCAGCAAAGCCACTGCAAGATAGTAGATTATAATGTACATTTTACAAAGTCAGTTTCTCACAGCTGATTAAGTAATCACACAATTTTTGTTTGCTTGATCATCTGTGAAAACAGAAGGCTTCAAGACAATACAAGAATGTTATGTTTCTGATGAGGCTGCTGTAGATGTCTGCTGCTAGTCTGGCCATTTTTCCTGAAAACAGATTCTTGTGTTTGCCTGCAACAGCCTAAAAATGCAAGTCTGTCAATGGAGAAAGTCACTTTAAAGACTGTAGAAGATACATTCATTAAAAAAGTTTGAACTAACTTCTGCCTGTTAACACATACAATTCTACACCTGCAGATGTCATACATGGTATCATGTCCCAAACTTGTAAACTCCAAAGACATTAAATCAATATGTGTGTTTTACAGATGCCAAAGGTTATTAAAAACGGAAACTAGAAAAAAAAATTAGGAAAAAAATATTTCTTGTATAGAAGGTTAAAAAAATTTAGACAGCTCAGATCTCGTGCTTTAGTTCATGACCAACAATAGTTTCACTTGCAACAAAAAAATTCAAAAAAATCCTGATATTTTCAGACATGAAAAACTATCCACTCTGGGGAAGGTAAATACTGAAATATTCATTTAATGTTAATGAACAACAAAAATACAAATCCCCATGGAAAAAGTATATATTTAATCAAAATTAATGTGTAATCATTTCATATTTTGCATTTCAGTCCTGAAATAAAACTATTTTGGTTCAAGTACTATTAGTTCTTAATGGAAAACATGTCAACTAAGGTAATGTTTGCTTCTTATTCTGAACAGCATATACTGTGTAAACAGTGAAAAACACTGTCTCCCTGGCAACAAGTAATTAATCTACATATATAGTAGGAAATAAGTAACTGCTGATGAAGTCTTCGAGATGTGGGAAAAATTTACTCCACAGGAAATGGTTATAGAGAAACCAATATTTTATCAATATATTTACACTAAACTGTACTGAGTGGCTATGCCTAGCAGGGCTGTCATCAGGGGGCAGAGAAGGGGGGACAGAAAAAAATTGAAAGAAATTATCCTATCAACACAAATATAAGAGTAGCAGGGGACACGATGTTCCAGGTGCAAAAGCAGAGATCACCCAGCAGCCCAGGGAGGACCACATGCCAAAGCAGGTGCTTATTTCCTGAAATAACTGCAGCCAGTGGAGGACCTGCGTAGGAGCAATTTGTGAAGGACAGTATCCTATGGGAAGGATCCACACTGGGGCAAGGAAACTGTGAGGAGAAAGGAGCAGGAGAGAGAAACAGAAGAGGAATACACCAGTCTACATTGGAATGAATCTCAAAGACAGATGGTTGTTTGTTTTTCTTAATTGCACATCTGGTTAGTTGGTCAGTAGAAGAAGAATTTATGTATGTGTAACATACAATTGAAAAGCTGTTAATCAACCGGCATGACATACTTTCATCTTCAATCACAAGAAGCTACCTGTTACTTAATTGCTGACTATAACCTTAATTGTTGGCAATTACAACAAATGCAGCTGAAGTTACAATTCAACATGGCAAAGGATGAAGAATGGTAGCACGTGATCCATTATGTGTTAGTGAGAAAAAATCTTGTTACCTGGCAAAGCATACCTAATCAAAGATATAAAGAAGGATAACTAAAAAGGAAGAGAGAAATACATAAGGATAAGGGAAGGATAAAGGAACTAAGATCGCTGGCAATGCTAAGGATGAAACATACACAGGCTGCATCAGGGTAACAGACAAAATCAGTTCTCAAGTTCCATCTCTATCCCTCAGCAGAAGGTAAAATAGATAAAACTTCTAAAATAAATGCTTGACTTACAAAAAAAAAATATATATATATATAGATGGATCTTAAAACACAGTAGAAATAAATTCATTAACAGTTGCCCGACAACTTGATAAAATCTGCCTGGTCACTTAAAGGTACTTTGCAACTCAGCTGATTACTTTTTCAGAGAAAATAATCACATATGGGAAAGAATGGGATTATGCATAAAACTTGAAATAAATTGTCATGTGATGCAAACAGAAATGTTTGTCTCTGACTGACAAGTCCTGTATTGCTATAGTGCTGATACAGCCTGGGTTTAAGCCTGTTTCCTGAATGTTGTTCATTTAAATGCAAGATCTAGGGAATAAATACATGATCTATGGGATTGTTTTCTTTCACTTTTAACTTTGACTTTATAGTTTCATTTTGTAACTTCACTGCAATTTCTACTTTACCATGCTGCAACATTAATTATTTTCTCAAGAAAATCTACATCACTTCTTTTACAGACAAAATGTAGGTTTTTGCACTGAGAATGAAAGTATTTCAGATTCAGTCATGAGCAATATGTTAATGATGTAGTACAGTGCTCAGCAAAATAATGTCAACATTATCTGCAATCTGCACAGCAAAAATGAAATGTCAGCCAATTCCACCAAATGGCAAATGATTTTACTGTGCAAGGAACTGATTTATAAATCTGTTAGTTCAGACAAGATGGCATAAAATAGGAGACTTGGGATGGGAAGCAAGAAAAGTAGTAGCTCTATTGATTTTTCTTTTAACACTTACTCTACAGTAAATGGTAGAATTTTGTAGGTACTCTTTTTTCAGTAGTAAACTTCATCACTATAATGGGTAAAGGTGGAAGAATCAATACAGTTCAAAGGTTTAGAGAAAACAATTTTTTTTAAAAAAGTTATTTATTCTTTCCATAAATGCAACCTACTTATATACAAAATAAACCCTGCAAGCATTTTTAAGCTCATGAACTTTTCCCATAAAATCCATCTTTTATATTCAATAGCAACAGGAGCCATAAGCTAACAAGCCTTTGTCTCATCCAGTCTAGTTAGTGTAGGAGTTGCATAGGATTTGCTTCCTGTAGTAGAACAGTAAGTATGACTGAGTTTTTTGGATTACATACACAATTACATACACAAGTGGATTCCCCATCTCTCTTTTTAATAGATATTGCCCTAAAAAGTGCATAAATTTGGATCTAAGGACTCTCACCATTTACTGAAACATCAGTCACACTAATTACAATGATTATTAGGAATTGTGAAAAATTTCCTTCACAATCTCTACTGGAGTTCAAATATGTCAAATTAAGTCTTTCAAGCTAGGTTACTGAGCTGCTTTTGACAGTTTAGGCAAGATGGCAGAAAGGAGCGATCATTCAACCAAACCGAAGAGATGCCATTAAATAAAATATTTAATATTGAAGTAATACACATCTAAGCTGGAAATAACTCAGACTATAAATGCCAATAAACAAGAGAACTGTTTTTCACTGTACTACATACATTCCTTGATGTACCTCTGAAAAAAATAAAATTCCATAATTAATGAAACATAAAATTATTGGGTTTTTAATGTTAAGCCATTCTGTAGAACAGACAGATTTTCTAAAAAATTTCAATAGGATTTTCCTTATTCAGTTTTCGCTCCTATTTAATGCCAAAAACTCCTAGTTTATAGCACTGGAATTTGTGGACTGTTTTATTTTAGTGTTGCTGAACACTGAGAGAAAGAATAAGCACTAAGTCTACATGTTTATGACCTTGCCGGTTTACCTCTTTGCAAAACTGAAGTGATTTGTCTTTGCAGCATTTTCACAGTGCTATTAGATGGCTCACACATTTTTCTATCCGAACATGCAAAAGGAGTCCCTATTCAGCAGTTGAAGTGAAGCCTCAGTCAGAAGAGTCTCTTCTTTATACTGCATTTATAAAAATGAGTGAAAGCTTGCCATAAAATGCAATGGGAGTAAGAGAGGATGGGGAGGAATTCTGATACTACTACATTCCTACTACAGCTAAACCACTACCTTTCTTAACACATTTTCTGCCACTCAGTTGCTCTACCAGTCATTACAGAAGCTGCCGTGTGGATTAACTCAGCCATTCTCTTCTATGCCAGCTGAAAAATTGACTCCACTTTCTCCAGTGAGACTCTGTCCACCTTGTACCAGAAGACCAGCGCTACTTCAGCTTGTCAGCTTGTCTTACACCTCTGGACTGTACAATTTCTCAAAAACAATCACACAAAGGACATGAGCAGCAACTCTCAAACCCCTTAAAACCTTTTGCCAAAGGCTGTGGATTAGTCATTGATTTTTCAACCTATAGTTTTTCAGCTTATTAAGCTTTTGCTAAATACTGTGTGAGGTGTAGACTTCATTCCCTCTTCCACCAATGCACCCTGGAACACTGGAATTCCCACGACAATATTCCTAAAGACAGCAGTGTCTGTATTACTGAGGAACAGGTGTTAGCGAGATGAAGTTGCTGGTTTGGGTACAGAAAATACTTAAGTAATTTAGCTATTATCACTACTGTCCCTCTATCTATTTCTGTTCTATAAATGCATATACTAGATTTCCTACACCATATACTTGTTATAAAATTCTCCCTGGGTATTGAAGCCTATGTACCTATTTCAGAGCTGTGAATTCTTATCAGCAGGTGCCTGAAAATTATACACTATAATGTTCACTACTGTGATGTTTCAACAATTTTTAACTTCAGTCCCTTTATAGTTCTGTTCCTGAATCCATTACTAGATACCACACAGAGTTCTGAATTCACAGGGTTAAAGTTTGGGAAAGTAAAAAGATCCAACGCAAATCCCCCATTTCCCAAAATATCCCAAAATACTCAGTGGGAAAGAAAACAACACAGAAACCAAAACAGCTGTGAAGAAACTGAGGTGCTCTTGAAAGTTAGAAGACAAGTATAGCACTCATTGGCTTTTTGGGAAGAAATGATTAATCATCTATTTTAAAGTAAGCAGGGGATCTGCTTAGTGCTAATGTATTTCCCAGGATCACCATCCAGACCTTCACAGTCATTGAGTAAATAGCAGCAGATGTTGAGCTGTAAGACCACATCATGCAGCTAAGATTAGATATTTAATAAAAATAGACATGCTTGACAGAATATTGCACTTATTTAATAAAGATCTACTGAAAGGGTAGGAGGAAGCTGTTTCCAGAAACACACTGTACACTGTCTCTTCAAACTTAAAAAACAGTGCTCCCTTCTGTGACTACTATTGCAACTATTAAGTGTTAGACCCCACACCTCACCTACAGGAAGAAACTTTATCCAATAACAGCCAGGTAAAGTCCTTGAGAGGCTGCTTCTGTTTGTGTAGACATTATTTCAAAAGAAAGATAAAATAGTAGATATTTTTTAAAAGCAGGCCAAGTACCCCTGCTTATAAATCAGTTTCCAATTACCCTACATCATTCATTATTTCCTTGCATGTAGGAATTGAAAAACACTGTGAACTCTTTCTTGTCTTTTTGGGAATTGTAAGTCTGCAGCCAAATTAAGTGTGCAAGCTGTGTGTCTCTAGCTTGGCTTGGACTATGTGGACATGGAGTAACAAGAAATGCTATCAGTCCCAGTCGCAAAATCAAACAAAGAAAAATATCTGTTTCATTTCTCACCGGAAAAATTTATTTCCTCATTTGTATCCAGAGATCTTTAGTGCAGAAGATTGCAAAATTCTCAGATTGTAAAATTCTAGAGACTTTCAAAAAGGGGCTACAGGTCCAGATTGCATCAATACAGCTCAACAGCGCAAATAAGGGTGCCTAAAACATCCAAAAAGTAATTAAATGAGGAAAACATACACACAGAAATGCATTTATTCTGTCCTATGCTTGAGAAATTTAAATTGGAGGTATAGACCAATTCCTCTGGGATTCCAGTTTAAACTGCTCCATATTCACCAGCCCTAGGAAAATACAAAATCAAAATCCAGTAGCCTAAAGTACCCTTTAATGCAAGAGAACATGGAGTACTGATAAATAGGCAATATGAGAGTGCACAGCTGCCAAAATAACAAACATGATGAAATGGAGATAAACAAATGTTGTTGCCCTTTACAGCTCTATTGTTGCCTTTTATAGCTCAAACTAGAGAGAGGAACCAAGCAATTTTTTCTTAATGCATAGAAACTTCCTAGAGAGAAAACAGGATATGGGGTAATTAAAACAAAACATTTGCAAAAATCCTAAACACAACAAATAAATTTCACTGCAGTTTTGAACACCTGTTTAGATTTTAAGCAGTACCAAAAGTACAGAAGATTGATCTTAGATAATAAATATTGACCCACACTTCATTTATTTGAAGCCATGTAGAACTTTGTGTCTTTAGCTCAAAACTAAGAAATCAAAAAAATTAAAATCTGGCATATGAATAAGTTTACCCTCCAAGTTCAAATTTGAAATTTGTGTTAGATAGGTACTCTGGATCACAGCTTCTCTACAACCAACTGCATAGAGATTCATGTTGAGAAAGTACAAAAGTATGCAAAGATTGCTTCTAGACCGCTTCTACCTCCCACCCCAGGTTCTGTAGTCTAGCCAATAGCTGCTTATTATTGATTATATAAACAGCCTTTAAAGAAAAACTAGAATTCAGATGAATGTTTTATTTAATGTGAAATATTTATTTCTTTCAACTTACATCATTCAAGAACAAAGCTGTTTAAGAAAATAAAATGAGCTGAAACCCTTCTCCTGTTAAACACGTGCATCCCACTAAACAAATCAAATGTCTACTCTTTGAGCACTGTCTGGGATTTCTGAGAATTTGAATCTTCAGAAAAGAGAAGCTCAAACCTGAGATCTATGGTCAAAACAGTAAATATAATATTTAGTATAATAACTAGAAACGGCATTATGAAAAGAACGCTTTCCTCATGTCAGTATGTTTGGTGTGATTGTCACTCCTGTGATTTTCATGTTGTACTGGGAATAGAGATGCATAACTCCCAACTACATTTCAGCACTAAAGTAAACTCATCCTGAGCTCTCGAGCCCACAGAAGATATAGCTGTATTGCCAGAAAGTTGCCTAATTTGCCCCACCATTTAGTAGCATTTAGAGAAAGCTCAAAAATAACAGCAAAATAGATAATCTCTAAGTGATTATAGATATAAACTGATACTTATTCCAACATTGCACACCACATACACAAATGCCAGTTTGCATCAGGAATGAATACAGATTTTTCAACAGAATGCCACAGTTATGCTAGTCTATTGTTTTCACCCTCAAATAGCTCAAGCACCATAGCAAAATTCATCTGGTATTGATTTACAATTAGCCAAATCAATAATCTCTGTATGCAAAATTATTTTACACTCTAAATCAAGCTCAGTCATCCTAAGAGCTTCCATTTTTGTCAATAAGGGTTCCTTGGAAAAGAAAAAAATCTGAAATATCATGTATGAAAATTTTGACCTTATTTGTATACATCAGAAAGTTTGACCTCAATTCTAAGCTATCCTAGAAGACAGAATTTCTAAACCATTAATCACTGGTTTCAAAGGATGTAAAATCAGATCACAGCCAAAGAAAAAATCTAGCATGACGTGGTTCATATCCACAACCATCTGAGTTATCTTTGAGTATTAATTCCATTACATCTCCACTGAATGTAGTTGTTACAGTGTAAAACTAGATAGGAGTTATTTAAAGGTAATTAATCAGATTCACCACTTGCAGAACTGTTTGGATAGTGTTTACTTTGCTAAATTATTATTATTTAGTGACTGTCAAATTTTCCTAACAATGAAAGATAAATCGATCAGCCAACAAATCCTTAAAATGCAATTAGAGAAGCAATTAATGAATATTAGATCTTAGTGAATAAAACAATAACCTTTGTGTTGTGTAAAACAGACTATTTTCAATAATTCTGAAAACTTCATCCAAAAACTAGACAACATTGGTTTTTGTAACTACCTCATCCATCAGCTATGTCCCAGACCTTTGAAGTCTTATATTCATTGAATGGAACTAGTGCATTATCATAAAATAATTTAACTTTTTCATTATATATAAAACAAGTAGAGGCAAGAGATTTCGATGTAGCAAGCACAAGCAAATCTCAACAAGTGTTTTCATTGAAAAGAGAGCCCACATCTTCAATGCTTTCAAAGACTGCAGTTGTGGTTCAGATGTTTTCCTCTGTTTTCCAAAAAGTGCAATATTTTCTGTCAAAGAAAGCTAAAAGTATTTATACATTAGTAACCACACTTTCTAAAAGAACTTGGAGCACCACCTGACTTTCTTTTTATGACACTGTTTTCAAAATGTGTGGTACTTCCACTTTGGAACCAATACTTTCACAGCTGTTATAAAATTTTAGTCTGAAAATGATAAATGCACTGAATAATCAGATGTAAAAAAGAAGTTCACAAATTAACTTGTCCTTGTATGATTCCCTATAGAGATACATAATGTGGACATGGAGAAATTTTTTTCCTATTTTAAGAGCACTATGTGGTATTTTTGCCAATTTCATATATGGAAAACAAATCCCAAAGTGACAAACTAAAAGCATCGGGAAAGTACAGTAATTTCACGATTATAAGCCACACCATTTTTGCTAAAATTTTGCTCCCAAACCGGAAATGTGGCTTACATTCAGGAGTGTTTTGGAAATTTCCCAACCCAGAAGTCCGAGCCCACAGCAGCCACGAGCTGAGCCAGAGCCCGCCCGGCAGTGCAGCAGTAGTGCTGCCCAGCTCCAGGAGGTGAGGCAGCGGCCGGGCACACCCCTTTCCCTCTTCCCGGCAGCACCCGCTCAGTACACCGCTTTCCCTCTTCCTGGCGGCACCGGCCCAGCATGCCGCTCCCCGGCTTCCCAGTGGAAGAGGCAAGTGAAACTGGGGCCACTCCCTTGCAGCCGCCCTGAGCAGGGCCGAGCCAGTAAACCCCGTGATCCCGTTACTAATTGGCAACTTGGTGAAAGCTGCACACAGATCCTCGCTGTGAACAAAAGTGCGGCTAATAATCCGGTGTGGTTTACATATGGACAAAGACCTAAATGTTGCCGACACCCAGACCTGCGGCTTATAATCAGGTGCAGCTTGTAATTGTGAAATTACTGTACTTGAATTTCTAGACCAAATTTTTGTTGCTTGTGTGATCTGTGTCATGGGATCTTGACTTATTTTTTGGTTGGAAAGTTAATTTACAGACAAGAGACATGTAATTTTTATTTTATTCGAGCTCTGGTGAGCTACCTACACACATGTAAGGTATTACTCAAAAGGACAATTTTAGTTAGACTATCACATACAAAATAAGACTACATTATAAAGAAATTCTATAATAGCCATTATATATTTAATCACTATGTGTAAGAGTTCAAACCATATGGTACAAGCCTATTCAAAACAAATTTAAAAAGAACATATCAGTAGTTATTTTATTTTGAGCAGCAATTATTTGCTTGGGAACAATTTTTTCAATGTTATTATGAGAGAACATCCTGGCCAGGATGATGGTAGCCTCAGAAGAGCAAGTCAAGTATATAATTTAAATGATAAAACAGTAGAACTTATGCCCCACAAGCACATATCACATTCTATCTTGATACAGTAAGTTTTTGACAAAAAGACTCTAGATGACTGAAATGATATTTAGCATTATATTTCACAACATACCTATATCAGACATAATTTCACGATTATAAGCCCCACCATTTTGACTAAAATTTTGGTCTGAACCCAAAGTGCGGTTTATAATCAGGTGTGGCTTGTATATGGACAAAGAACAAAAAGTTGCTGTTTTAGTTTGGAGGACAGGTGTCTGCTGAGAAAGGCAGGAGATTATCTTTGAAATGGAGAATGTAAACACCCTCCCTCCAAATTATCATAATTTGAAATCAAGGGGCTCTCAGGCAAAGATATGGGAATTAGGAATAACAGTTTTTTACTAGGGAAATTAAAATAGAAATACAATACTACAAAGAAACAAACTCCAAACCCTGACAAAGTCAGAGTACAACCTGACACCCTGTCAGGCAGGGTGTTGGTAGAAGTCCCATTAAATGATAGCTGCAGTCCTCTTGCAGTGATAGATGTGATTCAGTTGGAGCAGTGCTCCTGTACAAGGTGCAGTTTCCCTCTAAAGGGCCAGTGGTGATGTGGAGAAATCCGGTTTTCCTCTGGAGTCCACTGGAGAAAGGGGCTCCCTTAGTGTCCCAAAACCTTTGTTTTCATTTTGGTAAGAAATGTTGGGCTCTTCCCCCTGGCTGGAGTAACTTCCAATGGGATGCAGTAATTTTATCAGTCACACAGTGGGACTCAATGGGCCATTAGCAGAAAATGACTCGCTGGAAGAAGGCTGGGTTGTGAAAAGATAAAGAACAATGCCCCACCTGGTTTCAATGGATGGCCCATCAGCAGAATACCTCCTGCAGAGATAAGGATCACTGCCCCCACCCTCAACAGATGGTGATAGAATAGATACATTTATCACATTCTGTATTGTAACCCAAGACAGTTGCTGACACCCAGACATGTGGCTTATATATGGACAAAGAACGAAAAGTTGCTTACACCCAGAAGTGCAGCTCATAATCGTGAAAGTACTGTAATTTTAACAGATTCAAGTTTAAAGAACTCTCAGATGCTAATTTTGTGCCCTTATTACCTATAACCACTTGAAAACTTATGTTTTATGCAACAAATGGCCTCATAGGATTTAGTGATCTTGGGGTCATTGTCACAACACCAATCTAAATGTCAATTCTATCTTTTACTTTATGGTCTATCATACTAAAATAAGGCACAGATCTGCATTAACTCAGTGCTAGTGAATTTTATTTTGTTTTACTTGCCCCATTAAAATGAAATCATCTAAGTCCATTTTTTGCCCTTTTCATGACAAGAGGTAAATCTTATTTTAATTATTTATTTCTGTCATCCTGGAAGAGATTTATTGTGTCCTTAAAAACAAATACCATACAATCTGAAAAACATTTTGACCAGGGTTTTTAATAAAATTGATACATTTTACTATCAGTTAGTCATAACATTTTGGTGATGAAGAATTACCTAAACTTTTGTCCTACTTTAGCTGGCAGCTAGGCTTCAAGATGCCCAGTAGGTAAGATTTAAATCTGAAATTTATATTGAACTGCATGTTGCAAATTTAGCAATACATTTTATATTTCAAGAAGAAATAGACAACTCTTGTATTTCTACTAGTAGCATTTCTACTCTCCAGAGCAAATCTGTTTTCTGGAGTAATTTTGTGAGGTACATAAATTGCACATTATTGTTGCTAGGTGTAGGTACAAAAGGATTGCAGAGCAGATTTTTAGTGCTTTTAATAAGCACAGAGGAGATGCTAATAGGTAAATTTTGTGTACAAACAAAGTATGTTGGCTTAAAATAAACATGCATGGGGGGATAGCAGACACACATGAATAGTTTTGGGTGGGAGACTTTATTGCTGTGCTGTTTCTTGTTAGGAAACACAAGGCATGACATATTACAATAAATATATTTCAATCATGTTAAAGAAAAAGGTAAAAAAGAGATGCATGAGTTCAACAGACCAAAGGAGAAAAAGTCTGCAGAGAAGTAAGCATTACAGCTGCCTCCAAAAAGGGAAAGAACAAACCTATGTTTATAAAGTTTCAGAGTAAATTGTGGTATGTTAGCTGTGATAATTATGAGTCAAACAGTAACAAATGTTGTGTTATATACATAAATTATTACAAACTAAAATTTAGACAGCACAGCTACAAGAAAATGTTTAAAAATCACCTGTAGTGTTGACGGATTAGAGATGCTTCTAGCAGTCACAAAGCCAAAACAATAGCTATTTTCAAAAAATATGCATATCCACAATAAATAGAATAAAATTATTGCTATCAACCAAAACACAATTAATTTTAATAAAACTGTGAAATCAGAAAAAAATTTAATTTCCATATACGAGAAAATTAAATGCAAGTTGAAAAATATACAGACAGAAATTCTATTAGAATTTATATATATCTTTGAAAAAAGTAACACTATTTCAAACAGAAGACTGAAATAAACATTTGAGAAAGCTAAACCATCAAAGATTTTTTTAAATAATACATAGTAGTTTTAAAACCTCTTTTTAAACATTACTTTAGAAGGAATTTTAAAACACAAGGTCTTTGCAAACTTAACCATAAAACAGTTCAATTATGAACTGCAAGCTTATCAATTAGTGCATTCATATCCATGCTATTGTTCTAAAATCTCTAAATGTAAAGCCTCAAAATCAAAACCAGTGCTCAGTACACTAGTTGGGTTTCTCCTGTCTTGATTTCATAAGAAGAGAGCAAAACAAAAGTGCCAAAAGCTTTAATTACTAACCCACAATTAATTTTCAACATTACTCTTCTTTACTTTCAACATTACTCTTCTTTACTTTCAACATTCAAATCACACAGAGTCTCTTGGATATTCATCCAAACGCTGAAGCTGATCCTGACTAGATTTTAATTTCATTGCAAAAATTCTCTGTTACCTCTTTAGAACCCAATAATCATGGCATTCCTGTACAGTCTAAGACCTTCAACAATCAAACGATCTCATCAACAACTATAGTTTCCTTATCTTCCCTACATATCACCATGCAGTTGGTAAAGAACAGATATTTACAGCTATTTCTGTGTAGAACCAAGTGCTTCTTGGGCCATATAAATAAACACATTCCCAGAGGAACAATATCAAGCAGCAGTTGACCCCACAGCATGACACTCAGTCAATGGACTAAGAACCATTGAGAGCAATCAAGGAAGGCTTCAAAACTGCCCTTTGCAACAATCACGCGTGGAACAAAGGTGAATTTTACTGCCACAACTAAGATTTTGACCTAGATCTATCACAGATAACATTTTGCATTCATATAGCACCTGTCAGGTTTCATCCCTAAAGATTTCAAGCACCTTTCAATACGACAGTACTGCTGGAATAAGTAATCAGGAAGACATTTTAAGAAGTGCTCCTAACCTTCGACACCAAACAGACTAACTTTATTTTCAAACTGGGTAAGAGGTTTGGGTTGTGGGTTTTTGTTTTTTTTAAGAAATATAGTCCTCAAAGGAAGATTCTAAAGACAAAAGCAACAGAAGTTTAACAAATTAATAATGATTCCTTTGAATAATCAGCCCATAATCCTTGAAAAGTACTGCAATAAGAACTGTGTGTTTCAATATATTTACTTTTAAGGGCTAGTGTTTTGAAATCACATACTATTTCTAACAAAAGGTATAAAAAGCAATGCTCTGAGGTGTTCCTTTCACCTCCAAGGAAAAACTATTTTTTCCAAAGCTTTACAAAATGGGTCTTAATTTATAAACATTTTTTGAATCTTGAAGGTTAGGTCACAGGTATGCCACCCACATATCAGTACATGTATATGTGCCATGTTTGTGGATGCTGACAAACTTCGTGCATTCCAGCTGCGGCTGGTTTAGTTCTTCCAAGGTAAAGACATAACAGACCTTGCAGTCACTTGAAAGATAAAGTCCAAAGGAACCCAAAATAGAGGCTGAAAATGATCCCTTTTCCTTCCACACCACCAAAGACTCATGTATCCACAGTTTTCAACAGACAAGACATCTTTCAATGTTTCTTATATCACTTGCAGGATTCACACCATAACTTTCCTGGCATTTGCTGTTGCTCTGTTAGAGCTATGCAGAAGTTATTTCCCTTTACAATGATACCTCCCTTATGAGAGGCAAGTAGTGGTAAAGCAGTGAATGAAAGTCTATTATCTAGGCTAGGTACCTTCCACCATAGTCTGTGGGGGTCAGGCCCTACTGTTTGGCCCTCTAAAACGTCTTCACAGAGTCACATACCCCTGTGTTTAGCTTAGAGCCTAGAACTCCTAGTAAATGTGTGCACTCATTTAAAAGATGACTCTGTCAAGGGTTATTTTGCTCCTTGGAGACAGAGAACTGGACACACCTAATGACCCACACTCACCAACATCTAAGGAGATGGCACAGATCTAAGAAGTGCAAGGGAGAACCTCTTCCATGGTATCCAGCAAAGGAGATATTTCATCTTTCAAAAGTGAGCAAAAATATGTATTAAAAGTCTCTGAAGTCAGGCACAGGTCAGAAAATGACATGAACATCATGCACATGTTGCAGACAGGTAAAAGATGTCATAAAGAAAGATTTAATAAAATCAAGCCTTGCTCTGCTGAATTACCGGCTTGCCTGTCACTTCTAAGTGCAGCTAGCTAGTAGGTGCCCATGCAAAACAATCTTGGGAATGAAAAATCCATTAACACAGCAACCTATTCTTGGGGAAAAAAATAAGTCTGCACTTGCATAAACAATAGATCTGTCCCAGAAGAATCAGTAAAGATAATATGTAAACATATCTAGAGAGAGAAAAATTTATGTACATGTACAATAGCCCATCTCGACCAATGAGCTGAGTTTCTCTGTATTACTGACCAATTAAGTTCAAAATGGTGCCTTCTGATAATCCTATAAAATATGACCTATGCAATAAAGATTCAGCTTCTCTGCATGCAGAAACTGAATCCCAGCCCCTTTATTGCTTCAGGTACACGTCCTTTCCCTCTGGTGTTAACTATACTCACATGGAGTTCAGCCTTGCAAAAAGATTAGAATTAACTCTGTCCTTGTAACAGCAACTACATCAATATCCAGTCCTTTCAGCTTGACCTCTAAAGGCAAATCTAAGGCTGCCTGTGATTCAGGCAGCTTATTTGTACCAAGCAACAAAAAAAGCTCCTTGATAAAATAACCAATTATCAAAACACAACTCACCCAAAACAGTGGCTTTCTAACACTTCTCTAGAAACCCAAAGACTGGGCTTCTTCTGGGGTTACTTCAGAAATGTTGTTTCTGTCACAGCCATGAAGAGTGCAATGGCAACCTTCCCTAGACTCATTAATAATTACATTTAAAGCAGTTCATCCTATGCAGCCAATAATTACATCCAGTGCAACCTATTCTTAGGTTCAAATCCCTTGCCTCCACACAGCATAAGAACTACTTTGACCATTCCTCCTACATTCCTGTGTGCAAGCTTGTCCTCCTTCTGGGAAAGGAGACAGGCAAAAAGACTATAGCTGTTCAAAAATTTCCTATGCTACAGCCTTAGATAATTTTTTGTAGGGCAATTGGTATGTTTTACTAGCTCAGGAGTGAGTTCAGCCCAGGAAAACCAAGGCAGACTTTACAGCCTGTGAAATTTACCATACTTTGAAAATGTTTAGAAAAATTTGTCATGTGCTTCTTCTTTCACTGTCCTGAAACAAGCAATTAGAACTGAACGCAAGTAAGAGGCAGTAAGGCAACTATTTCCACTCCTGCAATGCTATTGTTAATTTTGGATAGACAATGTTCAGCAGCACATAGTAATGCTTTAGAATATCAATGGGGTTTTTTCCCCTCTAAGTGTTTAGTTCCTAAGCTTCCAAGCCAGTGAAGCTCATTTGAGTGTACATAACTACAACTGAGGGATAGCTGTGGCCTCTAGTTATTTCTTTCACTTAGAAAGATTTAAATCAGACCTTTTGATACAAAAAAGTTCAATAAACATGACAAATCCTAGGAAGTGCCTTCCATAAAAATAAGTAGTACTAGCAGGTGTCTATCAACTGTCAGGAGCTGACATTGCCTGCAGAGGTGTTCAATAGAAAAACAATCTTTGAAATGGAATTAATGGCCACATGGAACTTTGCTATATGCTTTCGAAATCATCGGTTGTACTGAAATACACTTGCAACCAGAGCCACAGCTTAAATCTTTGGCAATATTCTTGGACCTTGCTGAATCAAAACTGATAAACTACACCTGAGCACCTGAGATGAAGGGAGGAGAGTAAACGTGGTTTGGGGTTTTGTTTACTTTTTTTTTTTTTGGTGGGTGGTGAGAGGCTTGTTTTTGTTGTTTATGGGTTTGGGTTTTTTTTTAATAACTTGGTTTAGGTAATTTGATCCTGTAGTAACCTGGCAGCTTCCCTATCCAGAGAGGAAGGAGTAGTAAAGCTTAAGCAAAAAAGATCCTCTGAGCTTAGTTTAATGAAATATTTTAGAGAGCAATTTTTTTCTAAATGAACCTTTCACATGATGACATTGACCAGATATCCTGCTGAACTGACAAAACCTAAAACAGGAATCAGTATCAAATAGTTTAATGCGTCTGGCATGACATTCTATGGAAAGACACCATTAGTGTCTGCTGGCATTGGTTTAATTAATTACTAATCAGAAGCCATGCCAACTTCTAGACATGAGTTAGGGTCAGAGCCAAATTTTTACAGGCACATGTTCAGTCAATTGCATGTCAACATTTTCTTTTACCCTCGAGTAGATGAGCAGAATATTCTTAATAGTTTATGAATGAAAAGCTAGGTGAGTGGACAAAATGGAAAAGAAATTGTTTCACTGACAAATTATTTAACAATATTTGAAAATAACAGCTACTAGAGTAACCTCTCAAAATTTCATCAAATTGACAATTTCCCTGGCTCAACAATGTACAGATATATTTTATTTCAGTTTTGGAAGGTGCACTACTTTTAAGAAGAATCCAACAGTCAGAAATTTCTTCAGCATTGCTTTGTTTCTCTCACATTACAAACAGGTCATAAAAAACAAGTTTCTTTTAAGTCAGTTGCAATTGTCAATTGCAGCTATTTTCCCCTCCTACTGTACCAGAACTTTGGATTCCTCATCTTTATTCCTCTTCTTTATCCAACCAAAAAAGAAAAAGACAAATTTTATCATTTCTTTCTCATTTTCACCATAGTGATCAAGTTAATCATGTGTGGGCTGTTGGGTTTTTTCCCCCAATTTATCCTTATTGATTTGTTTGGTCATGTTTTCAAACAGGAATACGAGGGCAGAAAAAAACATTTAACAAAAACTTCAAACGACATAAAATAGATTGAGAAATAAAACAAGCACAAAAGCAAAAGATGCAAGCAAATTTCCATCTCTACAGAAAGTACTGCCTGCCTCCATAACACACAGAAGTGTTATTAAATGTCACAGTACATTAACAGTGACTGTTTTCTCACCAAATAGAGTTAAACAAGCACTTACTGTAGCACTGTGAAACTCAACATGACTGATTTTAGAAGGAGGCACACTTTGATCTACAGTATAATTCAGTATTAAAGCTGCAGGTTAGTATTCCAGAACTGTTAAAAAATACTAAAGTATTCCTTTCAGTATGTTTGTCAATAAAAGTTGACTTAAAATCAGATTAAGGTAGCTGAACCATAAGTGCCCATACTTAAACCAGAAATGACATACACTATTGGGGGCACAGTTTACTGCAGAAGAAAAATACCAAATATTTAGATCTTCATGGACTGGAAGAAATAAGGCATTTATGGTATGCCAACAGAGGCTGGACACCCAGATCTGACATTTTTCTGAAGTAGTGCACAAAAATATTCAATAGTTCACATGCTAATCCTGCCTCAATAAAACCTAACTTGTAATTAAACAAATCTGTTACCAGTTTAATAAAAAATTCTCAGACTCCTATTAAAATACACATATCTCTAGTCAAGTGACCAGAAAATAGCAAAATCAGATTTTAACATGTACTTGAGATTTAAGTCTGTGATTAATTGTGTGGGTTTGCGTGGTGATTAGCATGAAACTAGACCTCCTAACACAGAGTCTAAATAGAGCAACAAATTTATTAACACATTCTGTAAGGAAAAGATCCTTGGAGGGCATACATACAATTCAGACCAGATCCAAACATCCTTAATGCAATTCAGTTCAGCACAGCTGTTTCGAATACTTAGGCTTAACTTTGTTAAAGCTTTAAGCAGGGTGCAAGGGCTTCCTGAGCGGGTGCATATAACAATAATTAACATCTGCTATGCTTGTAACGTATGATCTTTATGGTACCTTACATTATGGCATCCAAGGTTATTTTCATGAAAACTGAAATATGCTTCGTGTTTTTAGTGAAAAACCATATAACTACTTTTTTTGCATTATATTTGATAGACAAAATATGTTTAATATTAATACTTGTCTAATTAAATGCTTTCCAAATATGAGCATATGCATACGAGCTGAAAATGCACAAGTACATACATTGACAAGAAAGACAGTTTGCTTAGAAAATAACCATAGAATATTCTAAGCAATTTTTGAATTTGTAAGAAAAGAAACAAAAAAAACCCAAAATTAGAAAAGTCCATGTTTGCTCCTATATAACTGAAGTTTAAAGTATGAAGCAAATCTATTTTTTACTACAATTCTACTGTTTCTGGTCAGCTTTAATTTCTGCCTTGTGAACTGACTGTATATTTTAGGTTCAGAAGCTCACGATTTTTTTTTAAATAAACATAGGAAATGAACTAAGAGTTGATAGATTTTTTTTCTTTCAAATTATTTGTAAAAGTTATTCTTCTACATGGAATGCAATGCTGAATAGATTCATGGCTATGGAGAGTACTAGAGAGAAATATTTATGATGTTTTGCAACAAAGACTGGGTGTAAGAATGATTATTCTTTTTTCAGTTCAATACTCTGACATATTTTCCAAACTAGCTTTCCATTTGTAACAGTTTTTATGAGAATAGTATTCATAAGACTAAAATACGTATGGAAATAGTTTGCACTAAGGTAATGATCTGCAAATAAAACCCTGACAAAACAAAATGTTTCTTTTAAATCAGTACTGCTTGTAAGATGAACCTGCTGTTTAACAACTCAGTTTTTCTTCTTCTTCAGCTTTGAATCTACAAGATTACTGGTTCATTTCCATTTAATGCTTTCTTGACACATTACCTTTCCAAAATTTTTCTTCTATGGTTGTTTATATAATAAGAAAATGAACATATTCATTATTCTAAGTTATATACATACTCTGCTATGGCTGAAATTACTTAGCCTGTCATATGATATACTGAACTTGGAGGGAAAAAAAAAGTCTGACCTGAAGAACAGTCACGGGTAAATAAATATGGTATTCTGAGCAAAGAGGAGGTATTCAATTAAAGACAGTTTTAAGACCCTGTTATTCTTTTTGACATATTACAGATCCAGATGTAAAACTTTCGTATCAACCTTTATTTGTTAGTATTGCAGAGACTACTAAAACCTGAAATCAAGAAAACCTTTTAGTTCTTGTAGTAAAATAACTGCCTCTTTTCAGCAGGAAATCAAAATTTATAACACAATTATAACCAGACATATGATTGCAAAAGCTATTGCTACAGCTCAGCAATATGCTTTTTAGTAGTAGGTAAAAGCATTGGACATACATCAGCCACTACTGGATATAGCTTCCTGCAAGTAAGTGTCGGGTTAAATAGCTTTGTTCTGAAATAAGTGGTGAGTGAAATGCTTATAATTCTTCCACTGACAGAGCTAGAAATAGGGTTCCCATTTTTTTCTTGAATGCTTGAATGAACATTGAATGGTATCAGATAGCTTTTCTTACATACTTATGTACAGCAGTGACATACAGTGAACAGGCAATTCCAACAAGGCAGTTTTCTACTGATGGGTTGCCATAAAGGAAAAGAAAAAAGGGAAAAAAGTACACACCAAACAAAACCAAAGCCCAAAGAAACAAGTAACCCCACAACTTTTTGTCAATTTACAGGTTTTACAATTACGTAAATATGGAATTAGTTGTCTCAGAAGAGCATCTCACTAATTCACTACTTAGATTTCATATTTATTTAATATGCTAAATATTCAGCTTCTGGCTAACCTTTTGAAAGGCAACCATTAACTTATACCATAAAGATGCCATAAATATTTAATATTTTTTTACTTTGTGTATGTTTCCAAATAGTCACAGAGCTTATCCTAGGCTAATGGCAAGTTGTAACAATTAACAAGTAGACATCTTGAGTCCACTAGGTCATGAGACATTCAGAATATCTTGCACTCATCAGTCAATCACCAAGGAAAAAAAAATGTCATTGTTGAGTCTCTCAACCAGCATTTTCTTGCTGGCTGAATGGGGCAAGATCAGCAAGATTGCGTGTTGCCCCATTTGTCAAAAGATCTGATTGAGATTTGGAACTCATATTCAGTGTTCCATTTAGGAAGTGAGGAACTTGGCAGATAGCAAATTAGGTTATTCAATGAAGTAAATACACATTTGTGCTCATGTTACACTACTGCCAATTTGAGGAGAAACTTAAAGCATGGGTTTACAAGCCACTACTTACAAAATAGTTTTGATTTTTGAGGCCAGCTAGACTGAAGTCAAGGAAGACTTCAGCTAATGTGAACTTTAAAGAATGGAAGAAAAAAAAAAACGATAAAGAAAGAACATACAAAAATCACATATGTGCACTTAGCCCAGCAATAGGATTTTTTTGAGCCCAAAGTACAAAAAATAAGAGCCGACACATTCTCCACTGTGAACTACCAAAAACTGTTGCATTTTCTCCACAAAAGTATGTTAGATGTGAATGCATAATGTGCCTGTTCAAAAAAGTTACAGGAAAATGTAAGTAAACGTGGATGGTTTGACCCATTCACCATATCTGCATATTTATCATTCTTCTGCCTCAAACTGCAGCACATTAGAGACGCTTGTTGTCTGCAATTTATTTCCTGTAGCTCCCGCCCAAACCAAACACACACAAACTGCCTCAGATAAGTATCTATAGAGAGCTGTCTACATTCATGTAGCTTGACATATTTTTCAGCTGAGACCCAAGTGCCATAAAGAGCACTGGCAGAGAGTACACATGTATCAGCATTACAAAAGCTTGAAATTTACATAACTACTGTCTTCATTTCCTTGATATTACGTACTCTTATCTAATTGCTGTTTAATAAATACTAATAGATAGTACTCTGTAAGTTTAAAAAGTTACTTTTTACATGGAAAACCTTCTACTGAAATGCACAGCAATTAAAACAATTGACAAGAAATGCTGTTTTGTTTCAAATTTTTGCCAGCAGAATGGAAACCGTCTGTTCCATTTAAGCTAAATCATATAACAATGGCCACAGTACTCTGAAATATCAAGAAAACAACTTACTTTTCTCCCTTATCCGCTACATGCATCTCTTCAGTGGGTTCAGGTTACAATTCACAAAGAATGGAAATATTAAAAGCAGGAGGAGAAAAAAAATCAGTCTAGCCAACTGAAATGCATTTCTTCATAGGCAACTGAAATTCACTACTTGCATCCAGCACAAATAGAATCTTGAATACTAAAGCAAAAAAATTCCTTGCTGCAGACTCATATGACTCTCTTTTCTTACTCCCCACCTCAGCTTTCTTAAATTGTTACCTTTTTCTTTTCTCTAGGTATAGAATGTGTTTTGCTCTCTAGGCAATGCTTTGTTCTTTGGGGTTTTTTCATAAATAATAATGTTTAATTTGTAGCCTAAGCATAAGAGAATGAAATGTTGAATGGAATTCTGGGCATTCTCATTTGCAATTTAACCCATTGCCCAATAAATAGTTCAAAAATCTACAATTAACCATAAGCTTTTGTTATCTTTGATTGTTGTCACGTTGTCATAGTACTCAGATGGACAAGACTCCATTAAGTAAAATGAGTTTCAGATCATAGAAGAAGGTGCGATCAATATCTGTAAAGGTACTTAAAAATGCATATCTGTATCATATCAAAATTGTATGCGTCTTTGTGGTATCTATATACAATTTGGTGATTAGACTATTACCACAATAGTGCTGTAAGAAGTCAGTCCTTCACTATTGAGTTATTGCTGCTCAGCTTTTAGAATGAAGGGGCAAAAGGAATACAGTAATTTCACGATCATAAGGCGCACCGGATTATAAGGTGCACTTTTTTTTGTGCGGCGAGGAGCTGGGCTGGGCACAACAAAGTAACGAAATAGTAAGAGAATTGCGCAACAGCAGGGTTTACTGGCAGGTGCTCAATTTGCAAACATTTTTCACAGATTGGCATAGCCTTTAAACACAGTCCCAGGCGCCCTCCCTATGCCGTGGGCCCCGGCACTCCTGCCCGCCCCTGGCGTTAGCTGACAAGGCACAGGTCAGGGCTGCCTGGGGTCCGGTGCGGCTCAGGGCTGCTTGCGGCTTCTGTGGCCACCCGGTTCCTCCTCCCCCACGCCGCTCGCGCCAGACTGGCAGCAGTAGCTGCTCCCTGCCTCCTTCCCTGCGCCATGCCAGCAGCGGCTGCTCCCTGCCTCCTTCTCCACACCACTCACACTGAGTCAGTGGCTTCCTCCTTCCCCACGTGGTGGCCAGGGCCAGCTCCCTCCCTCCCGACACGGCTCCTGCCAGCCATGGCTGCCTGCTCCCCTCACGACTCGGCACNATTGCAGCTTCCACTTCTGGGTTGGCAAATTTCCAAACTTTGTCCATTATATAAGGCACACCAGACTATAAGGCACACTTCCTGGTTTGGGCCAAAATTTTAGCCAAAAGGGTGTGCCTTATAGTCATGAAATTACTGTACTCTGAATGTCATCTACAGTTTTGCTTCTACCTTATACTCTCACAAAGTCTTTTTTAAAAATTATTCTTGAAGTGATGTGCTAGTTACCAACACAGCCGTGAAAAATTAATGGCTGTAAAAAAAGTCAATTTCCAGTGCATTGACTGAAAGTTTCTAAAGTGTCAGTGTGGTTTGTATTGTGGATCACTATCTCATGTCATGATAGAGAAAACACATTAGCAAAAATTGGTGAAGCCCAGTGGTAGATTCTACTCTCATCACAATGCTATAAAGCAAACTCATTAATGGTGCCAAAATTAGATCCCATATTAGGGTATCAAACCCACAAGTTTCAAGAAGAATGTGAAAAGATACAAACAAAATATGTTAGGATAGCAAAAAATACAGGAAGAAAGAGTAGTAATCATACTGGAAAAATCACATTTTAGTGAGAATGGCTAATTCAGATATTACCTGTAGCAATTAAATATTGCCTGCACAATCTCATACGAAAAAGGGTAGAGTTTAGGATAGATGGACTACACAAAACCAGACTTCACACATTTTATGATGTGCAGATAGAATTATTCTAACCTTGCAGGAAGCCAGACTGGATGACTGCCCTTCTCTTGTGTTGTCCAAGTCTATTCATGCCCATTAATTGAAATTTTCCCTGCATGGGGAGGCTTTGATTCAAAGCTGGCTCTGGTGTATAACAGCACACCCACTAAGTAAGGATTGCTAGAATTTTCTACTTTCAGTATCACAAAGAAAATCTGGTAATGAGGTTTTGTTAAAATATCTAATCATTATATGCTCAGTTTTTTCCCTAGTTTGCTATAGCAGTTTCTTGCTCCAACTTACCTTAGCAACTTCTATTATTACACACTAACAAAAACCGAGCTCATTCAAAACCAAAATTCAGCATTCTATAATGAATTCAGCTACAACCTCCAGTGTACCTGTGAGGCATGATCTACCATTATAAAGTATTAACATTAACTGAAATTCCATAACCTAATGACACCATCCTGAGCTACAAGAAATAATAATGGATTTTTGTTATTGTTTTAATGTACAAACTTGCATTCCAGTGGTAATGTAATGCAGTTATAATACAAGTACACACAAAATTGTAAGGGTTTGGACATTTTTACCCTTTAGAATATCTAAAAATGCGACAATCACTTTTCAGACAAAAGAAACTTTTGTGGGGAAAAAAGAATCATATGCAAGCCCACATTTTACTGCTTTGCCCTTTAAAAAGAGACAGAGCAAAAACATATCTGTTATATTAGTCAGGCAGAGTTGCAACTTTCATATAGTCATAACTCAGAAAACACAACCACTTCTTCCCTTCAATGCTTATATTTTTCTGACATTATACTATAAATTGTTCTACTGAAAAAAGCTCCAAACTCCATAATAATTAATTTCATCCTCCTGAAGAAAAAAAAAAAATCAATTTACTGTTCCACTTTATATAATTCTAAGATATTTTATATATTTAATATCTCTTTTCATTACTTCAATTTAAATAAAATTGAAACTGCTGTTTGTCAATACTAGGACTTCCTCCTCTTATTGGTGTGCATGCAAAATTAACACTTGCACAAAATTTTGAAAGCTGACTGAAGATCTTCAAGAACAAGGTGCATCTCATCCAACGTTAGCCACCTGAAGTTTGACATCAAATCTCACCTAGACATTTACTTTATTTCTAAATGCCAGAAAACTACTTCTTTCACCTTCTGTTTGAGATGAGTCTCAAGATAAGCATCTTTCAATGTCTTCTGAGGAGGCCCAGAAGTTTGCTTGCAATTAACGGCCAGCTTTATGATGGTCAGAGCTAAGCAAAGTAAACCTCATCCCATGTTTCTGAATCTCTGATTAGTAGAAAATGGTCTCAGGAACCCACCTGTTGTACCTATCTATTCATTGTATTCCTTCAAACACACACAGTTTGAATAAGCATAGTTCAGACATGTCATAACCAAGAACAAATAAAAATCAAGGTGAGTTCTACAATGGTCATTTTTGTTGTTCTCCTGTATAACCAATTGGGACAAGATTAAAAGGCAGCATGTAAAAAGGCAAGATCACTGTCTCACTGTGAAAATTGTATTGAAATTAATGACCATTTTCTATCAAGAATTAAAGATCTAAAGTAAGATTGGAGTGCTTTCATCTATAAAAACAATTTAGACAAAAAAAAAAGCCCAATCAGTGCTTGCTTCCCATTTAATATGTGAATTGGAAATGAAGTTGTTTTCATTTAGCAGGTAGAAAAAAGGGTGCAGAAAAGCTAGCCTTATCCCTAAAGTAAGGTCGTTCTTATTTCTGTATTGTGGTTCCATGCTGCTGACACACTGAATGGTTTTGATGAATTCAAAAGAACATTTAATGCTACTCCTTCAGCAGGAAGGAATAGGCAGTCAACAGGGAAGCCTTCTCTGAAAAGGAAAAGGATTTTTATAAAAGAACAAAGGTGGCGATTTGAAAGGAAACACGATGGTACCAATTCAATAATGTATTGCATTGCTGAATTATGTAGTGTACTTAAAAATTAATAAAACAGATTAAGTTTTACTTGCTTACTGTAACTGAATAGGTTATGCAGTTGTGTACATTTTGTGAGCTAAATGAAACCCATCTTAAATCATAACCTAAGGGACAGGCAAATGTCACTAGACTAACAGAGATGATCTTTAAGTGCAAGTCAAATTAAGGTTATACTAAAAACTTCAAAACAGCCTTGTCAGTTTTAGTCATACAAGTAGTCCTTAGTGTTGCTTTTCTCACAGTATTTGTATACTTTGCATTTAAGCAGTAGCATGCCAATAATATGGTAGATGTTTCAAAATAGGACTCGCAACATCTCACCTCTCCATTTCTACCCTGTAAAGATAAAGATGTCCTATGTATAAAAAGCCTCCCATTACATTTTCTTTTACCACCATCTCAATATTTCAGTTTTGCACAGTGGGTATAAACATGATCTATATATGTATATTTATTCCATTCAGCATCTCTAATATACTCTTTACTCAATGATTGCTTTTTATTAATAAAATGCTACTTAACCTCAAATACACTATATGTAAACAAGTTTATCTGCTGAATTATTGGTATAGTAATTGGTCAATTAGCTCTCTGAGGACATCATTAATATACCAAGTTTACAGGAGGGAGAAACATGACAGGGCAGGTGACTGACATGGCCAGGATCATTGGAAACACCCTTGCCAGACACACTAAAAATTAGCTGGCTTCTGCCCTGTACTTAGACCATGTCTCTCATTTATGCAATTCTATCAAAAAAGAAAAAGAAATCATTTACATCCAGAGCATATGGTGCATCACAACAACTGTCTGCAGAAGTTCCAGAAAGCTGCTTGGAATAACAGTTGTTGCATGGGGTGGAACACACCAGATTTAATGACAGAGAATGAAAGCAACACAATTTGCTTAAAGTAATTAGTATTATCATCTTTGGTTTACCAAAGATCTTTAGCATGAAGGTAGCTAGCATATTTTACAAACAAAAAGCCTGGCATAAGGCAGGAGACAATGAAGTAATACTATAGAACTGCAGGTTGGCTGCAAATTATAAAATTGCTTCTGGCCACAAAGTGTGTCAGGCCAAGATATCCCCAAACACTTCAGCAATTTGAATAGCTTTTGGACATGTAGCTACCTCAAATTCCTGCACATAGGCAGGTATAAGTAAGATGGATGTGTTTATCTTGTCTGTTAGTTATTGCATTTTTTAACTCATGTGGACAGAGACATTTAATTTCTCCTCTTAGTATATCTGCACTGGTAGGGCTGAAAAGTCCTCAGTGACTGTCCTGGTTACCCCAGGACAGTGACCCAGGTGGTTCTGCTGCCTGCATTAAATTTTTTCCCCAGATCTGGCCAAGTTCCCTATAGGATCTTCATAGGAACCTGGAGCAAAATGACAGTAGATCAAAATTATTGAATACTGCTTCTAAATAATAACCAGGTTCAAGGGACTGTTTGTCTCATGATTTTAATATCTGATTTTTTTTCCAAATGAGGTCCTGGAGTCATGCAAGGCTATAAGAAAAATGTGGGTTTATCAATTAAAAATTACAAATTCCAAATTCTCTTGCTAGTAAAGTTTGCAGGCGTGTCTGTAGCATTTTCCTAATATCAGCAGGTAGTAACAGACTTAATCCTATTTCTCCTTTTTTGGGGCTGTTGAAACCATCTACTTGACCAGAGATATCAGATTAATTTCAGCTCAGAACTGTCTGTGCATCTTGTTCTTCATTCATGTTAAGTGCTGGTAACTCAAAAGTTACAAACAAATGAGATCAGCAGTGCCTGGAGGAAGACAGGGAAGAGCAGTCAAAGTCTGTGGAGCCCACATTGTATGATCCCACTGATTAAGAGTAGTGGTTCTTACCCAGACCATAGGGATTCCTATCCTAAGCTTCCTTTATCAGTATATTATAAACAGATGTAATTTCTAACTGCATGACTGTCTAGACCAATGATGCAAAGGTCTCAGTTGGATTTGTAGACCTAATTCATTAAATAAAAAAAAACTTAAAAGGCACCATTTTGTCTGACACAGCAGATTTTAATATCAGAGGCTTGACACTATTTATTTCATTATTTATGCCATGTTTTTATAGGTTAAGTGGAATTACCAAATTTTCCTGAATTATTAGGTCACAGATGCACAGAAAAATGCTTCTCCCTCTTTGTACAGGGAAACATTGATGTGTTTCCTCATTATAAACCCTACAAATAAGTTTAGTAGTCAGTTGGCCATCTAATTATAGAACCACATTTTCTTCTTTGCAAAAGATTTTACAGTGTTCAGCAGAATAAATTATTTCTCCAAGTATCAGTTCATTTGGGTTTTATTAGGCAACTCTGCAAAGCCCTGGATTGATCAGTAAACATGCATGTGTTTAAAATTTAGCACAGAAACAATTACAACCTTTGAAGATTAAATGTTCTCCTTGTAGTATAAGGCAAGAACAGTAAAACAATAAAAACATATGACATTGAAGAGTCAAGAATGCACTGAGATCACTCTACAAAACAAACAAGACTAAGAAATACATTTCTCACCTAAGTCAGTCAACACGATTCCATGAAAAAGTTCATCTGCATTGTAAAGTCCTTTATTTATGTGACTACAACCTAAACCAGTCCCCTCTGAACACTGGTAAAGTAATCCAGATTATAATCTAAATTATATCATAGAGTGCAAAATATTATGTATGGTGAAAGAATAATGCATTAAACTGCATCTCTTAATGACAGAAACACACACAAAAAAAGACATATGTCAGGGGGAAAAAACCCAGAAAAAATACATACAGCAATTTCACGATTACAAACTGCATCAGATTATAAGGCGCACCTCTGGGTGTCGGCAATGTTTAGGTCTTTGTCCATCTATAAGCTGCAACTGATTATAAACTGCTCTGTCATTCACAGCAAGGACCCGGGTGCAGCAAAGTAACAAATTACTAACTGAATCATGGGATCGCAGAGTTTACTGGTTTGGCTTGGGACTGGGCGGACTCGGCCTGCTCAGGGTTGCCGACAGGGCCAAGTGACCCAGCTCTGCGCTGCTGCTCAGCAGGGCCGCTCAGGGCCAGCCACCGCTGCCGCTGGGCTCACCTGCCCTGGCCCAGCGCTGCCCTGCAGTGCTGGCGGGAGCCTGCCCGCACCCGCGGCAGCAGGCAGGGACAGAGCCCATCGGCACCCACATGGCCAGCTGGAGGGAGCCCCCGCATCCCCCCCATGCTGCCGGCACATAGCCCACCTCCACCTGCCGTGCAATAGAGTAACGAGTTTGTAACAATTGTGCAATCCCGGGTTTTACTGGCACATGCTCGGCTCGGCACCCTGGCTGGCACTTCCAGGTTGGGAAATTTCAGAACTTTGTTCATATATTGGTCACTTCTGTGTGTAAGCCACATTTTGGTGTTGGGATCAAAATTTTAGTCAAAATGGTGCGGCTTATAATCACAAAATTACTGTAATAAATTTTTATCTTATTAAGTCATAACCCCTCATGGGTGGATCTTATTTGGGTACTGTAGTTACTTATCCACTGAACTGAAATCTGGGCACCTAAGTATCTCTAGATTGTTTGGGAGATGGAGGGCACAAATGCATAAAGTCAGCCAAGTTAATAATTGGCTGCTCCCAAAGGCAGCTGGAGTCTTCCTCCTCCTCCTCCCTATGCTTCTTACCCAGCCTTTTTAGCCAGACTTCCAAAGTCTTGTTTCTGGCACTTGTTTGATTCTTCAATGAGCTCATTTAATTCATTCATTAGCAGAAAACCAACCACAGAAAGAAAACCCTAAAACTGCTGGTTTGGCAAGCTGCATTGAGTCAGTGGAAGCAGGGACAGACAAGGGCCGAGAGAGGCAAAAAGAGAGAGGATAAGTTCTTGATGTTGGAAAGAGGAGGCAGAAGTCAGCCATCAACACCAGGCTACTAAAGCACCAAAAAGGATAATCACGACTGAGCTAGACATAGCAAGTAAATGCCAAGTGATTGCCTTACCTTCCAATACAGAACACCAGCTGCCCACTGTGCCAAACTCTTCCTACTTCAAAAGCATGCTACAAAGCACCCACAGGACTGAGCAACTTCCTTGTATTTATACAGCTGTCTGGCATCAAGGAAAAGTATTTCTTCATTGCTAGCTATGAAATGAAGTCCTGTGTTGCAGGTAACTGTGCATCTTGAAAAAAATAATCATCACTGTCTGACTAATCGGGTGGCATTTTACAATGGAATAACCACGTGAGTGGGCATGAGAAGAACTACTACTAGTGAGACTTCTGTAAGGTCTTTAGCACTGTCTCTCATAGCATTCTTGCTAACATCTATTTTAGTACTGTGTATTACACTAACAGACTATTCTGAGTTAGAAAGCATCCATAAGGGTCATCTGGCCACACAGGAATCAAACTGACACCCTGGGCATTACTTACAGCATGTTCTAATCAACTGACCTAGCCTTAGGCTGAAGTCCTAGTATCTGGAAAGTATCTATTACAAGCTCCTTTTCTTAACTAGACTGAAGGCATATATTCTTTTTTTAATATGCCTGACCTTTAAAAGCAACAGTAATGGTTTAAAGATTATTTTCCTTCAAAATCAGAAAATATAGTCTACTGATTAATTTACGACTCAAAGCAGTCTATTTCACTCTTTCTAAATTGAGAGACAACTAGATTTATAACATTTCCTGTTTCTTATTTTACCAACCATTCAGGTCCCCACTCCTCAAACTGCTTTATACCAATTATCACAGACTAACACTTTCATTCAAAGGTTCCAATTTTACACTTTAGCGAAACCTATCTGATTTCCAGAAAAAGCTGCTCACCTTTTATTCTTGAAAAACCTTTGTTGAATTCCAAAGAGAGATGGAGCTGTGCTGTTAAAAAAAATTACAGAAAGAAGAAATTGACAAAGCAACAGAAAAGGAACATCCCTTTGCCTTAGACAAGAAAAGAAAGAGGTTTACAGGATAGGTTACAGAAGCATGGATGATCTAAGTATTAGCAGAGAGCTTATTATCTGCAATTCTGTGAAATCCAGTCTGAGTTGTAAGAGACAGTCAGGATCATTAAGCCTATCTCCTGGCCCTATGCCAGACACCTCAAGAATTCTGCCATGTGCCTGACAGCACTGTCCAAATGCTTCTTGAACTCTGTCAGGCTCGGTGCTGGAATAAATTCCCTGGGGAGTCTGTTCCAGTACTCCACCACACTCTGAGTGAAAAACCTTTTCCGGATACCCAACCTACACCTCCTCTGACTCAGCTTTTTAACAATTTTGAGTCCTGTCACTGGTCATGAGAATGAAGAGACCAGTGTCTGCCCCTTCACCTCCCCCGCCAAGGATGGTGAAGACCACAGTGGGGTATCTCCTCACTCTCCTTTTCCCAGGGCTGAACAGATCAAGTGACCTGATTCACTTCTCAAACAGCTCCAGACCTTTAACCATCTTCATGACCTTCATTTGGACACTCTCTAATAGTTTAATGACTTTTATATTGCAATGACCAAAACTGCCCCTAGCACTCGAGGTGAGGCTGCCCCAGTGCACAGCAGAGCAGGACAATGCCCTCCCTTGCCCAGCTGTGATGCTGTGCCTGATGCCCCCCAGGACACCACTGGCCCTCCTGGCTGCCAGGGCACTGCTGACTCATGTTCCACTTGCCACTGACCAGGACTTCCTTTCCACAGAGCTGCTCTCCAACCTCTCACTCCCTGCCTATACACACAACTAGGATTACCCCACCCCAGGTGCAGAATCCTGCACTCAGCCTTGCAAAACTTTGTATTATTGGTGACTGTCATCTCTCTAGTTGTTTGAGGTCTCTGCCCTCAAAGGAATCAACAGCTCCTCCCAATTTTGTCATCAGCAAACTTAGTATTCCTTTGAGTAGCTAATTACCTGCCAGTTGGTATTATGTGGAGTTCATTAGGGTTATCAGCAATCACAATAAGTTGAGAAAGGTGAAGCCATTTTGAAATTTAAATTTGAGTGGATTTACAGCTCTTGAAAAACTATAGTGAGTTATACCTTTCCTAATTAAGTAAGAGCTGTCTCACTTACAGACTTTCTTAGATATAAACTATGTCTTGAAAGGAAGTGAAATTATGTTGTTCACTCTACAGATATAGGCAAAATCTTTTTCTCATTCCACAAAAAAAATACTTAGATCATCAAATATTAATTAAAGAATCACTTAAATTCTGACATCAGTTTCTAGACATATTCAAAAACAGAATAACCTGAATCCATTTTTTATCCCTTGAGAATTAAAAGAATTGTCTTCATTATCATTTTCCCCCCAAGGTTAAAAATTGTTTCAAAATTCAGAACAATCCTCATCCTTCTGCTCTAGTCAAGGCCCAGGAAAAACTGTTTTGGCACCTACAGTTAACATCACAGTTCCCCAGAATAAAGAAACACTCAGTTCTTTTGCTCTTTCTCTGTTTCATCTGTCTTTTATCTCAACATTGCCAAATCAGATTTTTTCTTTCTGTATGAGGTAAAAAACTAAAAAAAGCCAAAAGGTTCTTTAACATTTTGCAGACTATAATGAATATAAAAGTAAATTAATAAATTGCAGCATAGTAACTCCTCTGTGCAATGCACAGATGAATAGTAAGGCATAGACAGGCGCTTCAAAACAAATTCTAAAAAAAATCCTCCTTAAAACTACCCCTACAGACATATATTCTGAAATTAATAGACTATCACATGTTAAAGTAATGGAAATCCAAAATACTATCCTCAGTTTTTAGGGACTGATTCTGAATTTAGGTTATGCTTAATTAAAATACAAACAATCTACAGACCTCTGACTATTAAATGGTGCATTGAATAATTCATCTTTCATGAACAGTGGGATATTTTAGAAATAAAGGTACACTGCTAAAATGGAGATTGTGGGTGTTGTTCCTCATTTCAGTAAATTTGAAAGAAATGAAGGAAAGGTAGCAGTAAGAAAAGACATAAAATTGTCCTACTGAAATGGAGTCTAAAAGCCAACACCGGTGAAACCTCTGGTATGAAACTAAGAAGACAACAGTGATGCACCTCTGCTATATATCACAAGATATTGAAAGTTATTCATTTTTAGATCAAAGAATTTTTTGGTATTGTATTTTGTATTTGTATTGTAGTTTTTTTTTGGTGTTTCTTTAGTGGGAGAAAATGGAGACTTGCTTGGCTCCTGTGAAGCAGCTGTGGTTGTGCCTCATTGGGCACTGTCATATCCTTATACTTTTAAGTCAATTTACTCTTGCTTAAATGAAAGCCTTTGTTCAACTACTCTGGAAATATAGAGAAAATACTAAAGTGGAGAAAAGTGCAGTTTTGTGTTTTAAGGTTCCTTTGCACAGCAAAAACAACACAAGGAGAATTTATTGTAAAAATCCTCATTTAGCTGAAGAAAAAAAATAAAGGGGGTTATAAAGTGTAGTCATATTCCATTTGTAAAGGGGAATGCCTTGACCTATCTGAAATTAGGTTCCCTTTCAAGGAACAAACTTCTTCAGTGTCTGATTATGTACTATGTTCTAAGCCTATATTGAGTTCAATTCCTTGCAATAACTATCTTCTAAATTTGAAAATCATTTTGCTTAACAGTGAAATATTTATTAATATTTATATATCTTTCTCTTTTTTCTACATCAAGGTCAGAAATTGAGGTCAGAGAGAGGATGGCCATACATGAAGAAAATGCATTCTTAACTTTCCATTTTAATTAGTTTCAGAAGAACTCTTAGTCATAGATCACTTATTAAAAAATATAGAATTTCTTTTCATTGTAACATATTTACATTTATGAGTATTTTCTTTAACAATCTCTTAAGCTCCAAGTATGTTACACACTTGATTTTTGACTTGTACCCAGCAAGTCTAAACTGTGTTTTATGTGCAGGAGCAGTGGTGTTGAAGAGCTGTTTTAGAGGAATTATGCAGCTTAAAAACTCCCTCCAAGAGTTTATAATATTCCCTTAGACTATAGTACTGGATTTGTACTAGCATTTTCTGCTACATTATTTCACACAAAACTGCAGGGATAAAAACACTGTAACTGCATATGTTCACATCTGAGTATCACACAGCTCCATTGGAAGAGGTAAATGTGGATTTTAAAGGCAAACAGACAGTATTATATCTTCCTATCAAGTGGTAATTTTAAGAACTTCAAAGTTATAAGAAAAAATAAAAATAATTTCAATTTAAGTCTAGTGTCTATGGAAGCAGCTCTCTGATAGTAAAAATTTTGTTCAACAGCAGCTCAGGGTTGATCTCTTTACTTTCTAAATAAGGCCCTTTCATGGTTTCAGATATCTCTGCTCTTTTAAATGGAACAAACAAACAAACTTCTGCTAGCCCCACACAGCCCTAAAAAGGATAAGATTTGATTTTACACTCAGCAGCTGCATTCACATAAATGTATTTCAGGCAGCCAAGCAGTATTACTGAAGACGATGAAGACAACTGAAATCTTAATTTGACATTCAAAACTTTTTTTCACTTATGACAGCACTAGGGAAAAACACAGCTTTTCAGACCTTAAATTAGATGGGTAGGATTAGCAGTTAAAATATTATTTTAAATATTGTTATGGAAGTGAAAGGCCCTAAATATAGAGCTACACCATTTTTAGAGCCCTTTTTTATAGCAAAAGCACAAGCAGTACCATACAAATGTTAATACATCTTTTATTGGGTGAAACTTTGCTCTAGTTTATTCCAAGAAGTGGCCTGAAAGGAGCTTATGCTCAATAGATCTACCCATACTCCTTGTTGAAAAATATATTGTAGCTCCCACTTAAATGCACAACCAGGCAGCTGAAGCAAATCCATTATTTTCCTAAACAGAAGTTGGTTCAAGCCATAATTTTTAAATATTCATTAATGAAAGAAGAAGTTGCTATTTTGAAATGTTGTTGAACTTGAACTAAATTGGAATGACTTCAGCCACAGCTGAACAAAATGAAACAATATACTACTTCATCTCCTAGCACATAACACTGTCATTCAGATATGCAATGGCCACCCTTGGCACAGTTGGAAGAAATGTGAATACGAGCAGAGACTAAATTGCATCTGCAGCCTGCTACTGGAATCATGCTAAACTGGGGAAGGATCTCATTGCATTGTAGGAGGTTGCTTTTGTTCCTGTGAGCAGCAGGACTGTGTTCCCCCAAGCCAGTGGTTGTTACTGACTACAGCACACACACAAGACAGGTAGAAAGTTTGAGTTACCATGCTTTCTCAGAGCAATGCTGGACTGCACTATTAGTCTACTCTGCTGATAAATTTTGCTGGACTGATATCTAGACGCTTGTAAAAATGTAACCCCCATAAACTGCTGCTGCTACTGCAGGAGACTTGCTCTTTCTTCCATGGGTGACTGAAATGCCATTCTATAGATTCTTAAGTGCCTCTTGTGTTAAGGGGAAAAACAAAGAAATATTAACAATATAAACATGTATACAAGTGTCCTTAACATTTAATTGGCAAGTCCTCTAACCTTATTTTTTCGTTACTTTCTACATTAACATGACATAATATATTTGATTTTATATAGGTGTTGCCCATTAAGAACAATACCTATGGTAGTTTCATACCTTTTTTTTCTATCTTAAGAGCAAGGGCCAGGAGTATCCCTACACATGGTGTTTCTTTTGACAGCACAGTTTATCTACATTTAATGGTGCTTCAGTCCACCCATACTTCTATGTACAAAGTTTAAGATAGCTAAAAAGCCCATCTGTCTTTTCTTACACACAACCTGTCACCAGGTACGTAGCGTTGCCACCAGAACAGATTGTATGTGCATGACTAATTTCAGACCCAGCCCAGCTATGTACCAGGTAGTGCTTGAAGAGTCAAAGGCAAGGGAACAACAGCATTCATCCACGGGCCTCCTCATTAATTAAATCTTACCACAAAGTTAAAAGTACTCTTCTAAAAATTAGGAAAACTGTAAAAAATGTACACATGCTTTTCCCTTTATCATCTCTGATGCGATTTTTGTACACCATATAACTAAAGGAGTAAGGGAATACTATGAAAATAGAACCTTAACACCTCTAAAAGCATCTCAGGGAAAAAAAAAAAAAAAAAGGAAGAACATAAGAAAAAATATTACCATATTTAGAAATTGTACAAGTCAAGACCATAGCTGACAGAAGATTCTGTTTAGTTAGTAACAGACTAAAAAGAGCGACAGAAGCATACTTGCTTGGAAACTGATCACAGTTACAGATTTATTAATTTGTTTTCACTTGTAAGAATTTTAGAGCTTTAAATTATTTTAAATAATAAGTATAATAATAATTAGAAAAACGCAGCACCTAGAATTAAACCATGATATCATCTGGAGTATTTTGCTGAACACAGAGCTGCAGCAAGTGAAGTTGGCTTTACAGCAGCTGTAGCATCAGAGCCATCAATAAAGAAATTAGCTACTCACATTTGAGATAAAGGGCAACTTATGCTTACAATCACCTGATCCAAAAACTGCTGTGAGAGCAAAGCAAACATCCAGCTCATAAACCTATCAGTATAATTTTTGGAACTAGTTAGAGGTCAGCATTGAAATTCTGATTACAGCCAAAAACATCAGTGGCTGAGGCAAGCAATTTAAGAAGTGGTGTCAGTTCTCATTGACCAAATAGTAAATCACCCTTTATTTTCGAGCTGATGTTAGGCTACATGATATGACTAAACACAAGTCTAGAATTCTATAATAAGTGGGGTGGAAACAATCTGTCACAATTTTCCTCTGTCCACAATGTATTTTTGTCACTATTAAATGTGACTTTCATCCCTTCTGCTGTCCCCAGGTTGCCAATCACCAGTCTGACTCTGTCCTCAGCTTGTACCTTGAACTGTGTGCTTTGAGAAAGAAGCCAGTCAATGATTAAGAAAATTGTTATTTTAAATTTCTGGATTATTTGATTTACCCAAAATGAGAAAATATCTGTATCATTAAAAAAAAAATCAACATATAACAAATTATTACAGAACTAGTGATTGAATATATTTATGTGGTATATTCAATTCAAACAACCTTAGCACTTCCAGACAGTTTGTAAACTAAGGAGATTAAAAAAAATAAACAAACATAAATTCTGCTTTCCTGTTTGGGAAGATTAAAAAACTCTGAGTATAATTTTGAAAAGCAGATGTTTCCAAATCTAAGTAAGAGAGCTCTTCAACTCCTTAGATGGAGTTGCATTTTTTAATCTCCTTTATTAGAGTATGAACACTCTGGTCATGAAAAGGCCATATTCAATCATTCATTCTATAGTCATTAATTATGTGTTTATTTAGCATATGCACTCTGAATAAATAAGTGCAAGTGTTCTTTGTAACTCACAGAAACTGTAGGGCTTTGTAATCTTTTCTAGTAAAAAAAATATTATGATGTATATAGATATTTTTCAATTGGCTACAGTTAAGAGGTTTTTATAGACTGCAAATTTGTAACAGACTATAAATTTGTAACAGACTTTTAAATCAAAACATTTCAGTGTACACTCATACGGATTAGATAGTCTAAAACAATAGAAAAATCAAAGCAACTATGAGTGCTGAATCACTGAACTTAGGTATGAAAATGCTCTATTGCCTTCATGCTTAGGGAAGGGTTTCCAAATGCCTATTATGTATGGTCAGATATTCCCAAATGTTAACAGAGCTGAAAACAGGAAAGTGGTCTATGAAATACTCATAACTCTAAATGAAAAAAATACACATCTACAAAACTGAAAATCTGATATCTTAACATTATACTGATAGATCTGATAGATGTCAGAATCAATTATGATTTCTCCTACTAAGTTCCTTCTGAGAGTGTCTAAAAATGAAAGACACTCTCTTTTGACTGCTGCTCATTTGAAATTGGCATTTTCATGTGGCAGATGGTGACCTTATCCCTGTGCTTTAGAAAAAAATTATTTTTATTAAGCCTAAACAAGTGTGAACAGTGCTAATTTCCTGCAGCAGGCAGAATTTGAATGAGAGCATATAATGATTGGAAGAGTCCTGCCTCACCATATGGAAAAATGCACATTATGCCAACACAGTAGATTACTAACAAGACAGTCCCTTACAAATATATCCAAATTCCCATTTTATCAGTAGTCATGGAAAGCATATTTATTTTAAGATTTCTAGGAGCTGCTAAGTGTTGTTTGCAGCTAGCTCATATCATAAAAGCTAAACACTTAGTAACAGTGACATTGAAATGACTACATGAGACAAATTGTTGTTAAAAATTATCAGATGACGAGAACTGTTGGTACCTATCAAGACAGACTTAGTATCTCAATAAAGACTATGTAAAAGCACAGATGTTTTGAAAGTCTATGTTTGATATCTGCATTGTAGAGTTACTAGTAAATGTGATACTGTGGATAATGATCTTACCACTGTCTCTAACCAGTAAGAAAGTATAAAGGAAAGAGAAAAAAAAAATGTGGAGGAAGGGTCTTCTTGGAGGTGCACAGTGACAGGACAAGCATTAAACTCCTCAAATGGTTAAGAAAAAACATGTCAAATGACAAGGCACCAACCCACCTGTTAAAGTTTGCCCTGCTTTGAGATGAAGATTAGATAAAACAACCTGCAGAGGTTCCTTCCAATCTAAATTATTTTGTGTATCTCTAAGGGCAGGCACTAATCATGAAGCAAGACTAGAAGCAGCATGACTTTCCATGAAAGATCTGATTCCACTTTAGGGTTTCTAACTGAATCTGAACTGAATTACTTCAGGAATTCTGACTGAATTGAAAAACCAATTAACTGATCCCAAGGAAGAAAGACAATAATTAATGATGTGTCTAAGCCTTCTGAAAATTTCTTGATAATACTCTCTAGACTTGTTTAATAACTAAAAAATATACAATGGAAATATAAATAGGATTTCTAAAAATGAGAAATATTAGCTGCAATTAATTTTAACTATTTTTAAAAATAATCCTTTACTTATAAATTTAAATTTCCAAAACTCAAGAATGCCATTGCAAAATCTAATTTTGCAACCAAATTGTAACAGTTTTTTCCATCCATTCACTGCGAGTACATGACCTTCTCAAAGAGAAAAGATAACATATTTCTCTCTCCTAACATTCCAGGAAGAACAGAAGGAATAAAAGTTACATTAGAAACTTGAATCCTTTTGCCCATTCCCTTTAAAATCAAATACATTGCCAGTGTTGGTTTCAGCTGCTTAGTAGTTTGTGAGAGAAAAAAATATTACAAACATACTAATGTTTATTTTTGCAGTAACTCTGTCATGGCTGTGACCTCTAGGTGGGACTGAGGCATTCACTGTTTGATGAGGAAGTCAAGAGCAGTCTTGAGGGCATTGAAGGAACTCAGGCTGGATAGAAAACTAAAAGTCACCACCTGACTTTAAAATGTCAGTGAAGATGAGATGAGCATTCCCTCAGGGAAAACAAATAAAGCAACAGAAGGGGAAGGTAGAGAACAAAGCTGAACAAACTCACCCAAGGTATTTTCCTCCTATATGATATTTTTATTATTATTTTTATACACAGACATTATTTAGGAAAGGCTTCACTTCCAAAACTGAAAAATCTACTCCACTCTTATATCTGTTTCATTGCTGCAGTACCTAAATACCTGACCACAAGTGCCTGAATTATTAAAAAAATATTATTTAGTGACACATTATACTGCAATCTCTCACATGATGTTCATCTCTTAGTTCTTTTAGGGAAAAGCTCATATAGTTATTTAAGATTTACACTTCATTCATAAATATAGATGTTATATGAATATTCCCAGATATTGGGAAATATAAAATCGACATTTTGCTTTTAAGAGACAAATATGATATATGCAATTAGTGGAAGAACTAGAAATTATCATTCTATCACATCACCACACTACAGAGGATATAATTTCTTGTAGCAGACATACCTCCCCCTTCCCTGGTCATTCCCCAGTTTGAACTGAAGCCAGTTCTATCCTCCCCTCACAAATATCAGTCTCCAGTTTATCTCAAACCTCTTCTGCCTTCTTTTACTAATCTTGTGCCTGTTGTGCAATTCTTGTTTTCTTTTTATAAAAATGGACATCTTTCTTCCCCACCTTGCTTGAAACAGCTGTAGGATTATACAAATCAACAGGAAACTATCGCACAGAGTACAAGAGAAGTTTCGGTTACTTAGAGAAATCAGGGATTAGAGTAAAAGTCAACTGTTTGAGTTAACTCAGTATTGCTCCACGAGTTTGCACCTTTGCACTAGAAAAGAACACTTTCACTCTGTGAAAGAACTGCATCTATTTGTCATCAGTGATTTCAGTGAGACCTGATGATGCCCAAAAGGGATTTTTACCCAGTTTGACAATGGAGGCAGCCTTAAAAATAAGTAAAAACAGAACATCTTTAGTATATTTTGGGTTTGTTGCCAAGTGTACCACCTAGCCTCAGACTAATGTTTGTCAGGCATCAAGTTGGCATAACAAGAAGGGAAGATCAGGAGTACACAGGAAAAAAACAAAGCACTGAAAGACACTTCCAGAGCTTTTTTAGCAGTAACATATAT
>PYHW01010334.1:2979749-3001299 GCA_013186435.1 Turdus rufiventris
GCACTTAACGGGTAACAGGGGAGCCGCCCGGCCAGCTTAACATAATAATGGGAAAAATTTCTAAAAACTCCCCCAGCCCACAACAATAATATATACATTCTTTTAAAAATACCCATTGTTTGCAGATGAATAGCCTTACCTTGTTCTCTTTACGAAAGACCCTTGAATTCTTTTTGGTGTATGCACTTAGTTTAAGAAAACCAACATCTGATAGGGTCAAGTAGTGAATATTTAAGTGTAAACACATACCTGTGGAGGTTTCGAAAAATATTATAACAAACAGGCAGCTCTTACTGTATTTGTTTTTAAGCCATCGTCTCCTTCTGCACATGACATGAGGAAAAGACATCTTTGAGAGGATAAATCCTCAATGGTATTATAATCCCATGACAAAAATTTTTTCTCAATAAGAGCATCAGAAAAAAAAATTGAATACATTTATGTTGGGTTTAACAAAGTGAAACAATAATTCAGATACTCGCCTTCTTTGTCCCTCCAAAAAGAGTCCAAACACTAAGGATCTAAACCTATTCAAAAGTGCTACATCCCAAACAGAAAATAGTTGGGATTTTGCAATTTTATTTATCAAATGATGATGAAGATGAGGCATAAGGAACAACAAGGGGTTGTTGCTAATCTCTGCCATTGTATTTTCAATACTGCCAGATGTATAAATGACTCAGACATTTATTGGATTAAGACCTGATAGTTATTTTATATAATCCATATCAAGTCATGACTTTTTCTGGGAGCTGAGGCATACTGGAATTAGTATCTTACTCACAAATAGTCAACTAGATGCCAAATGTGTCAGTTTACACAACAGTCAAAAAATATATATCTTCATCCAAATAACATTTACTTTCCTTGTGATTAACACATCACCCATGTTGCAGAATAGAACTTCTTAAATGCTTGCAAAGTAGAAGACAATATAATAGAAGGAGCTGTAAAGCATCTTCATGTGCTGAATGTAGAGGAAGACACTGAAATTCAATGAATGTTATGGAAATAAAGATTAATTTCTAGATCTGTGGCTGTCTGACAGGACTTCTACTCTGCACTTGGCAGTAAACTCTGCTTGGGGTAGTATCAACACCAAGAGTAACTTGAGACTAAGGATATAGAAAGATCCTAATGTTCAACTTCAGCCTTCATATCAGGATTCCCTCAAATCCATGGGTTCTGCTAGAAGGGGGGGAAAGATATCCTAATCATCAGAAGTTTCAGGGATATGAAGCAATATTTTCTGACAGAATATGTGAGCTATCAACAACAAGTCCATAAGACTACACCATCTGGGAAAATAAATGAAAGATTAGCACTGACTCATGTCTGTTACCAATATCAGCAAGCCATTATTTCAATAAAGCCCTTCCATGGGTCAATACTCTTTTTCCTGTAAGACTTCCCTCCTCAGCTCTCATTTGCTGCCTGACCATGCAGGAAATCATACCAAAGATGTTACACAATTTTACATGTTCCCGAACCTGCAGTATTCATTTTCTTTCCACCCTTAATTTCAGCAAAGGGAAAAATGTCATCCAGAAATAGAATAAAGGATCTTGATTCATCTTTGTTGTCTGTTATTACCTTATCACTATCCATTTAGAATCAACCACTACAGGTTCCATCACCATATCTCTTTTTCTTTTTGCTTTAAACTTACATGACTGCCACATTACCTATGAAGCATAATATTCGTTATTTGTGTTTATAAACATCCCTGTAAAACACCTGCTAGGAAATAGTAAATTCACAATATTCTCAAGATGCTTCCCAATCAGGGAACTCAGATTTTTTTATTTTTTTTTCTCTAGTGATACAATGAAACATGTCAAGCTGATTAAGGAAGCTTTACATCTTGTAGAACTGGTTTTGAATGTCTACAAAGACAAAAATAAACATATGAACATTCATTCTATGTGCATTACTAATCCAGTTGTTCTGATTATCCTACATAGCTTCCAACCGTTAAAATATCAACACAACACAAAGTTGTGGAGAATCACACCTCAATTTTCAAATGATATGTGTTTAAATAAATGAAATTATATCTTTTGGTTAACTTTATAATGGGAAGTGATATCATTAGCTTCTTGTTAAATATAATACTTGTTTTTATTATATTTATTTTACTTTATACTTATAAATCAATCACCAAAACCTAAAGACTAATTTACATAATTGCTTGATGATGGCTAAAAAGAGAGCTCAGATTTACTTCTCCGTCTATAGCAGATATTTTAATGGATTTTTGAATTTACACATTTAATATGACAAATAGATACCCACATATTTTAGCAAGATTAGTTACAAAATGTCAGGGATTTCTATATAGAAGATATAACTGTCATTCTGTGGAACAAAGGGCTCTTTAAAAAAATTCAGTAAAATCCTCACATTTCACACGATTTCAAAAGGCAATGAAACACTTGGTACTGATTTCAGAAGGAATTCACAAGGAAATATTGATCCCCTTGTCTTTAAGTGACATACATGACATATTGTGATTTCTGTTGGATATTTAACAGAAGCATATCATCACATTGTCACTTACTCATTTTGTAGTTTGTGGTGCCTATTGTACCCTTTGCTTACTTGGCAATGTAGAAACATGCTACTTCCTTCACAGATTTCTCATTCATTTTCTCTAACTTCAACACACATATTATTTTGAATCAATACCTACATTTAGAACTGTAATCCTTGCCCTTTACAATCACCAATTTCAAGTTTAAAAATAAGTGCTAAGCTCCAGAAAAGGATTTTTTAGATAGAATGCGTTTCAGCTACTTCATGTTAAGGAAAAGCAGAAGAAAACACTTTCCTAAAGATGGTTTCAAAGCTCTATCTAGATTCTCATGCTGGATGCAAGGTAACAAAAAAATGAAATTATAGAACAAAACAGATCGAATTTATATGCTAGGTGCTTTAGAAGTCTCTTCCACAATGGATTGAAGTTTACAGAGGAAAAAGGAGTTTTAAAGCATGAAAATGGAAGGGGAAAGTATGAAATACATTTTTTAGGACCAAGAAGCCAGTAAAATAATGGATTTGTCTTGACAAGACAGAAAAGAGAAAAAGAATTAATGCCTGGCCAGGGGTCCCACCAAGCCAAGCTCCCATTGTGACTTGGCCTTGCCCATCCCCAGAGAGACGCTCGATAACCAGAAATGGAGCTGCCCCCAGTGCTCCTGGCTGGGATGATGGGATTGGTCCTGCCTGCCTGCCCCTGCCCTGACAGACCCTGGGGGATTCCTGTTGCTGCAGCATCCTGACAACAAAATGCAGGATAATATTGGCTTGGTTGAATTTGTACCAAAAGTGTTTGAGTGCTCATTACTTTCCTGGGCCAGAGCAGCCAAGCATTTAATTTTCTCCTCTTTCATATTCAAGTACTGCCATATTTTAGTGATCTTCAAATCAACAAATTGCACAAAAAAATTGAAAAATACCAAAATCTATTTTCAGGTCAGCAATATCAAAATTAGATTGTGTATTTCAAAATGGCTCTGCCAACTTCTTTTTAAATTTAGTTTAGCTTACCTTAGATGAGTTTATTTAGGGTTGCTTCTTAAGCCAGGTGCTCCAAATGATAACTTTTTTTTTTTTTTTTTAATCTCACTAAAGAAATATTCAGGCTTTCCTTTCCTTAGTAACAGCTAAGCCGCAAATCTGTGTTGAACTTATTGTGAATGGATAAATCACAGTTACAACACACGTGCAGCAGTTTGGAAGATTCCAAAGAGCCATTTCTCCAGGTATGTGAAAATCTCTGACAGGTGTCCAAAGTCCTGAAATTCTGCCTAGACACTATTTCTATTTACCAGCTACAGAACCCAACAGGCTGGACTTAGCACTGCACTGAAATATTAATACCAACAATTCAAGAACTTGAGGATTCAAGTCTCAAAGAGAATCCTCATGAAAGTATAACAAACTACACATGTGTGACTTGAGGTGAAAAGTGTCATCGCTTCATACCCAAAGCAGAGAGCAAGAACTTGAGTGCAAGGAAACAATATTAATACACCAACTGCATATGCCAAAACCCTAATTTCTCTTACATCTTCAAACAGCATTAAAAGCAGTAGAATCACATTCAACATAACCAATGGGCAAATTTCACAAGGTGAATTTTACTTTGTGTCACATTGCACAGCTAATAGGTATTTAAGGAAATTAATGAAAAACACAGAGCCCACTGAAACTTAGGGGTGTATGTCTAATCTCCTATGATATTCTAGTGAATGACTTCATAAGAACAGCATAAAAATGAAAAGATTCTGCTTGGCATATCTATAGAGAATCAGTTATTCCTCCTCATGCATTAGAGAGATAAGCAGCCTCTCTAAAAGCTCTTGAGTGTCAAACAGCATTATCAAAATATGGGCATTTCTAGGTGTCACAGACACCGAGACAGATATCACCACCAGTCCTTTATTCACAAACTCTACACACCTTTTTTCACAGACCTTTCTCTCATGCAACTCTGACTCCCTCCTTCATAGACCTCTCTCTGATAACTCTGACTCTTTCTCTTATTGGCAGCTTCACACAGTACTGATTCCTTGTCTTACAAGCAGTTCCACATAGTTCTGACTCCTCCTTTCATTCTGCATGACTACCTAACCCCAGGCTGTCTCCTTCCTGGTCACCTAACCTTGACAGTCACACAACATCTCCTTACCTTATCTGTCACTTCACAGCACAGCCAGCAGCCTCATCCTTTTATTCCAGCAGACTCTAGGGCTTAAACTCCAAGTGCTTATAACTATGGCCAGCTAACCCACTCCTTTCTATCCCCCAAACTGATGGGCAGACACAGATATTTCCACTCCTTGTAATCAGTACAGCTGCAAGTCATTGGGGAAGATTCCCTACTGCACTACCCTTTCAGCCTAGCTACCCACATCTAGGAAAATTTTTCCACAGTGGATTTCACATATACAGGATTCAACCCAATTCAACTGCAGAGGTTGATAGCTGATATTATTTTACACATGACTGGTAGCTGATATTATGTTACACATTAATAAACAACAACTGTTATTACAACTTGTATCATTGTGTTCAGGATGCCATTAAATGTAGACTTTCTCTAATAAATAAAGTGATAAAGTATAAGCAATAACTATAAAGAAATATAATAAATTATTTCAAATACAATGAAGCAACAAAGCCATAGTTTGTTTCCTTCAAACTAAAAAGTCTGTGAAATAAATAAAATGGTATGAGCATCAAATATTGAAGAATCAAGAAATGACAATAAGGAAGAGAAAAAGGAAAAGGACTAAACAGAAAGAAGTGGGTGCATATTGAGATATGTATAGAAGGCATCGAATATAAGAATAAATAAGCAGTGAGAAATGTAATAAAAATTGAAAGCAAGCTGAAAATACATTAACAGAATGGAGTCACGTGGTTAAGCAGAACACACACCATCCTAAATTCACTGTGTTTTATACCTGCTATTGCATCCTTGTTTAAAGAGCCACGTAAATAATAGTTAGGCCAGGATGACTGTATATTGTAACAATTTCCTCTTAATTGATTAATAATTTATGCAAAAGCCTTGTATAATGCTATCTGTGTTAATTAATAAAAAAAAATCCCCTGTGAAATATTGTATTTAAAGCAAGATAAATCTCTATTCCAATATCACACTAGAACCAACTTAAACGTCTTCTTTTTTTTCCTAGACATCACACTGTGTTTGCTTGTAAAATTAGTAGACTATGCTATGAACAGCCCTGAACAGTGCATTCTGGACTGGGAGTTTTTTGTTTGGATTTTTGGGGTTCTTTTGGAAGATTTTGTATGGAGGCAGCACAGGTTGCAGGCTGAAAAATGCTTAGAAACTACCGTACTAAACACAAAAAATATTTCTTACCCAAAACCCACAAACCAAAGTGCTGGCAATTCCAGCAGACTCTCATAATCTTTCAACAGCTTACTGATAGTTTATAATGACATAAAGAAACGTATGGGTACATTAAAAACCCTAGGAAATACAGCTGTGTTTACACCAGAGTATTAAATTACTTTCTCGATCTGTTCAGTGAGGGGTCCAAGGCTGGAGCACTCTCTCCATTGAATCAATACAGCAAGACTTCAAGCACATTTAAGTCACATATATCTGATTTGTGACCAGCTTGAGGTACACTTGAACACACTTATTTTACCAGTCGTATAATACACCCAGCAGAGACTCTTCTAGAATTTGATCTGCACTCAATACATCTTGCATCATGGACACCTAATAGACTCAGTTTGTGTCCTCTGCAGAGGACCTGCCTATTTCTTGCTAACATTCACAATAACATCCAGCAAGAAAATAGTATGTAAGCACCTGAAAGAGAGGCCAGGATCTAAATGGAGCCAAGACTATCCATCTGCCTTGCCCCTCGCCAGAGTGTTCTGCATTCTTTGCTCATTGTTGCCCGCTTGGCCCAGTCCAGGATATTCTGGGAAACCTAGTCAAGAGAGAGCTTGAAATTCCCTCAGTCTCAAGTGAAAGTTTTATGAAAAGAAATATCTTTTTACAATAGAAAAGTCACTGATTTATCCATGCCTCAGTCAGATGACTTCTAGCCCTACATAGTCAAGAAGCCACAAATCCATACTCCACAAAATCCTTTGAACTCAATGGTATAGTGAGACACTTCCCCCTCAATGCAAAAGCAACAGATGTGGCAGATGTCTGTAAGAGAATCCTCAACATTTTGTATCTACCAGGGTAATAAAGAAAAACAAAACACTGGACAAACAACAGCTGCTTTATTTTACCCATACTCATATAACAAAGGTCGTATCACATTTTCTGTGGCAATTGTGAAGGACTTGAGATATATTTCACATGAGGCTTGAATGCTGGCTCCAAAGAAGATAACATTTTAACCAGTAAATGGGAGCTGACCTTCCTTATTTAGCAGAAAATAAAAAGCTATACTGATAAAAAGCTTTCAATTGCCCATCACCTACCTGGAAAGGAATATGATCAAAAATATTTGTTGCCTTTACTGAAATGAAGGAAAAAAAAAAAACAAACCAAAACTGAATCAGTATCTAAAATTATTTCTGTCTTTTGGGGGACCAAACCATCATATATTTCATATCCCTGGTCTCCATCTATTGGGTTTTCACTCCTCCAAATTTTCTCTTTTATTATTCTCATCTTCATTCTTGTGTAATATAAATGTACAACCTTGGCAGTGAATTGCAATACATAGACTAAAATAATGACCAGCCATGGGGGTCCCACCTTTTTAAATACTTAACGTTTCAAGAAGTTTATTGCCTGAAAGTCTAACTAGTTTTTCTCAAGCAAATAAACAGATCTAACCAGACTCATGCTTAAACAAGTGGGAAAGAGGCTGCATAAAAATACATCTGTGAGGGTCTAACAGCTGTTTCCAGAACCAGGATTTAATCTCATCTTCTTCCTTGACATACCTTTCAGTCAGACAATAATAATAATAGAAATAATAATAATAATAATAATAATAATAATAATAATAATAATAATAATGGCATTCCACCTACATCTTAGGCAATAATGAACCAAAAAGAGAGATGCGTCTAGTTTTTCCCACATAGTGCAGTACCATAAGCATTTACTCAGAGCCGACACCTATCATTTAGTTCCTCTGCATAACAAACCATGACAAATACTCTATGCTGGACTTAGGTACCATGGGCCTCCTGTGTTGTTAATGTCATTTGTTTCATTTCTTCTGAAGATGGAAGACCTAGAGACCATATCAGCTGAGGTATAACGATCTAGGATTTACAACACTTTGATTTTCATTCTTTTATTTCGAGTAGAATTGCATCTTGATTAACCATGGTCATTATTAATCTTCTTCAGTGACTCCTGACATAGAGGAATTAAGGACAATTATATTTGGAGAAAAGGTAAAAACAAATCAGGTATGTTTTCTAAGGAGAAATAGACAGGATTTCATGATTTTCCTCAATTCTTGTGGTCATAAGTAGAAAATATTTGAAAGAGGATTTTTAAAACAATCAAGAACTTACTGCAAATCACAATTTTCCCCCCTCAATTTTGCCCCCTCTTCAAGCCTCAGCTTTGTTGGTTGGTTCTGCTTTCTCCAGATATTTCTTATTACCTAGGTACTGGATATGAAAGCCTTTTTGCAGTTCTTTTGCAGTATTTACTAACAGAACATTCTGAGATTACAGAATCTGAAGTGCAAATATGCTAAATTACATATCAACATTTGGGCCACAGAAACATTGAGATTTGTGTACAGAAGTGAGATGGTTTAATTATTTAATTTCTTAAAATAAACATTTATCAGACTTTCATTAGTTTTAAAAAAAAATTCCACTGATTGAACTCTGCTGTCTTTCTTCTTGACGATTTTCCTCTTTTGCCACCCCTGATTTTACAGCTCAAGGAGCAACATAAGTATGGAAGGTTTCCCCACCATCTTGAGAGCCTCAGGCAAGAATGGGTAGTCCCAGTCTGCCCAGTCCTTTTCTGTTCATCATGGATTGTGATTATTTGAATTTTGAATTGAAAATATTTGTACTGAAAATGCTTTTTCCCTTTGCAGCAGTTATTTTTTTAAAACCTTGCTGTCTGGGTAATTTTGGGGGTATCTGATTTTGCTTCTTTTTATGACAAAGACTCCAGTTCTGCTTCAGATGTACTTTCTTACTGATGTGTGTAGCTTCTGGCAGGTTTACAAGTCAGACAAAAAATAAAGTCCAAAATTAATAAATAAATAGTTTTGCTGTACAAAACAAAGCAAGTGTTTTATTGACTTTCATCTTGTGCTGACTTCAATTTTAACAGTGCTGTTCTTCATTCACATTTCTCTTTCTCACTACTCAGCGTAGGCACAGTGTTTAATTCAAGATCTAAAATGGATGCTGATTCCTTGATGACATGGATATATTTTATACTATGTGGCTTTTGGCTAAGGAAAATAGATTTGGGGCTGTTAAACACAGATAGGAGGAACTTAAGTACACCTTGCTCTGTAGGCTGCATCTCTGCAGTATCTGAGAAATTGTCGGAAATCCAATTGCTTTTAATTCCTCTCATGTTGGCGGATTGATATATACATATTCCAATCCTGTCTTGCCCTTCTTGCATAAAGATTAAACTCTTTCCTCAGAATTTATGTCTGTGTTTATGTAAAAGCTGATGGATACATAGAGATGTTAAATTGATATTAATTATGATTGATCGGGAATGGAATTCAGTACACACATTTTCTCACAGGACATTCCCAGAGAGTCACTCAGGGTTATTATTATTCACATTAGCGAGCTGCAATGCTAATAGTAACTCTGGAGACTGATTTAACTCAGGAAGCTGTGACCAGCTAGATGAACACCAATGAGAAAAGATTCAAATACTGTTAAATCTGACCGAGTGCCTGTTGAATGTGTATTTTTTAAACAAATTATTGGCAGTACTGCAAAGCTAAGTTTGAAATGAGGAGCAAAATTTTTATTAACTTAAAAATAAATATTTTTACTGTTGACTAAGCCAATGAAAACTGGGCTAGGCCAAATTGTCTACTGATTTTAAATTCTAGATCAAGACAAAGATTGTAAAAGCCACATAAGAAAATGTTGGACTGAGGAAGACTTAAGGAGTCATGTCACAGAAAGGCACAGTATTTTCTGCAGCTTCACATGTGGCTTGATTACTTTTGTTTTGCGTGCTATTTTCCAATAAATGGTGTAAATTTAGAATACAGGAATAAAGTTAAAAACAAAAAGATAACAGTGTTTTTATAATTATTTTTTTAAAAGTAACAACAAAATAAAATAATAATATTAAGGAAGATGCAAGGTGATGTAAAGTTTGCATTCTTCCAAGATTTATAGTTGGGTGATTTTGATTCTAGTTTTTTCCTCACCTTCAGGTTTGAGCAGACAAAACTTCTGGCTATAATCTAGGGAAATGAAGCTCTACAAAAAGTGTAAATGTAAAAATTGTGTTGTGATTTTGGCCTAAGTTCACCCCACAGTTTGAATGGAATCTTATCTGAAGTTGTCCTAAATAGTCCATTTAAATACATAGGATAACCCAGGGGGAAACCTTTGTTCCCTCAGAGTGGACTAAGTAGCTGATTGATGTGCTGATACACCTATCAACCTCCTTACACCTCCTTATCTTGAAGCATACAATTTTTTCAGCTGTACAATCCCTTCAGTCCCTATTCTTTTAGCCTAAAGCAGGTGAAGACTGGAAAAACCCTGCAGCTATTTCTTTATTTTGTGTTGCTTCACTTCCCAAAATAGGTCAGTCTTCCAGCAGATATGAGCTGAAGGTTTAACATAGGTTATCTCACAATTAACTGCACTCTAAAGCAGTAGCTGGAGTGTTAGTGGGTACTTAAGTAAAGCAGCTGTATGATGAAAATATTTTATTTCTCTGAGCATATTGAAGGTGAGGAAAGAATCGAAAAACCTAATTCAAAACTTCTTTTAGCTACATACTACACCCTTAATGAATATAAAGCAGGAAGCCATACTACACTACAAAGACTTTCTCTTCCCTTTCATATGCACTCAATTTACACATTTGAGAGTTCGCATATACAAAATACTAGTAAGAAAATCTGGTCACATTCAATGTCACAGAAATGTGTAAGGTAAGAATGAACATTTATCCCTTCTCTTCTAAGAGGAGTAATTCTTCTCCTAGATTCAAAGTAAAATATATATTTCTCCAGCCTTCTGAATAAAAACCAGTTGTTTCTGCGTATAATTAAACAATACTATTCCAGATAACAAAATTCTATAACTGTTCCAAAGAGTAGAAAGTTTTGAAGAAAACTCAGTTTTTCAGACAAATTGCTGACACTGTAATCCCACTACAAAAAGAAAAAAATGCATACAGTAATATTTTCTTAGCCCATGGTATATTCTGGCCACCTTCACCCTGTTCCTTCTTTCTTTTCCTAGATTCCAGCTAAATTAGTCACTATCCAAACAACGGTAAAATTTTCAGAAATTATATTAAGATTATTCCTAAATCAGTAAAAAAGTTTGCATCCATCTTCAATAAAAAACTTCCATTTAAATGAAACATTAGTCTTTTGTATTACAATACAGCCTTTTCATTAGAGTTAATAAAATGGAAGGGGCTCTTCATTACCTAAAGAGAGTGAAAACCAGTCAAACTTACATAGTCTCACTAAGAAATTGAAGCAGGTAAAGGAGAGAGGGTGGTTTGTTTTTTGGTTTTTTGTTTGGTTGTTTTTTTGTTTTTTTTTTCTTTGTTTGTTTGTTTTTTCTTTAATTAGTATCCCCTTACTGTTCAGAATGACATAATAGTCATCTCAACACAGTTTAACCCAGTTTATCAGAACAGATGTGACTGGTCTCCTTTTAAATTTAGAGAAAAATAATTGTCCCAGTGGTTTAAAAGGAAAGAATTTCCATAGGACCTGAGCCTCCACAGACTTTCAACTGCCTATTCTCTCTTCTACAATTGTTCCTTTGCCTGTTGCTACTAACCACACTTAAGCTCTGTGTGAACAAGAGCATGGGACTGGACACTTTAGGACATGCCTCTTATGTATCAGATCCTAGTCACACTCATTTGCCATCAATTTGGTTTGTGCAAGTGATACACTCCAAGTAAACATCCTTCTAAGCTCATGACATCACTTTATGTTGAATTGTGCAGTGCACTTTTATTTCATTTCCTACTAGACTTCTCAAGAGAAATGGAGTACGTACCTTTATTGACATATGATTCTTTGTTTCCAGCATATGATTAGAGCTAAGCCTGTAACTCAGACCAGCAAAAAAGCAATGTGATTAAAGAAAAGAAAACCACCCACAGAACCTCAAACAGAGCAGAAATCCCCATCAATACACCAAAGTCATTATTTGAAGGGATATATGCAACACTTCTTCATAATATCAGCTGCCTTCAGGAGAAATAGTGTCAACATATCTTAATCTTCCACTGCAATAATATTCAGCTTTTATTTATCTTTTTATCTGTTGAGGTTTTGCCATAATATATAAATGAAATTCAACAGTATGACATTTAATTCTGAACAAAACATTAAATAACAGAAAAATATATAAAGATATATTTTCTGTATTTTGAAGTGCAACATTTTGGTATGTAATAACTAGGTTTCTATGGCAGATATTATTGTATCAATTTTCTTCATTTTAGCTTTGCATATTCACTGTGTCTGCAGTTTCTCCCTGCTCTTGAAAAAAGTTATAGTCCAGCGATGCAAAAATTTATGAAATTATTTATGCATAAATTTGTCAACATAGTCCCAGACCACCAGGTGTCCAGGTAGTATTTCCCAGAGTTTAACAAGGAACATATCTATATCCGGCTAAAGAATCCGCTGCTAATTCATTGCTTGGAAAAAAAAATAAGACCTGAACTGTGAGAAATGAAGATCCATGAAGGGGAGGTAACATGTTGTTCAAAGATCAAATGCAAATTCAAATCACAAGTGCTCATCTCACTTTCTCATCACCAAAGACAAAATCATTAGGCACTTCTATAACACTGTAATACAATAATACAGCATTAAGGGTAGAATGATAAAATCCTCTTTTAACGGCATGGTAACTTTGTTTTACAATACTTCTTTTAATTTTGAAAATACATGTTGCTATTACTACACATTACTGTCCAGACCTAGAAAACCACATAAAATGCTGTGAAAATTTTCTTTTTCAGTTTCAAAACTTGATATTCATTGATCTCCATAAAATTCATACATTGATAGACCTTGTATCAAGTTATTTTCTGTTTTGATCTACAAATAACATCAGTAGCCCAAAAGTCAAAGCTATTGATTAAACACAAGCAGCCAAAGAGACCAAGACAATGTTGGAGAATTAGTCAGCAGCATACATTCATGCAGTACAAATCCACAGCATTTCCATTTAACTTTCAAAGTGCCACTCACGTTTGAGAGAAAAATTAACAAAGTAAAATTAGTTCTTTCACTGTCCATGCTAGCTAGACTGCATCAAGGAATAATAAAGCAATTCAGCCTCCATGTCCGTTACTATGGTAACAATAAATTCCCTTCAAATATAAAGAAACAGCGGACTGGAGGGAATCTCTGAAACCTTTTTCATCAAACACAAGAAACTTGTCACAGATATACTGTCTATTTTTATTCGACTCTGCCTTAAATATAATCTCACGTTTTATTCCACTATTCGTATGGAAGGTGAATCAAGAAACCCTGAAATAGACTCTGAGATTCTGAGATCAACTGTGCCCCTATGTTAATATTCTCCTTTAAGTTAGGTAACTTAGCCTCCCAAAAATTTCATTTTGTGTGTTGAATGGAAATCATAATCTTATCTTTCCTCAGTAATATCTTCCATGGATAAGACTATCTTAGTTTCCCAATTTAAGGCAAGTTACGGTTCACTGACCATTCCCACTTCCTTTTCTTTGCACTGTTTTTTCATTTTCTATCCATTTTTACTGAATATGGGTGACCACAACAGCCTCTTTCCAAGTGCATTCCTTATACTCTGGCGTTCCCATAATGCATCTCATTATTTCTTTTACACATATATTCATGCCTTTAAGGCATAGGCAAGCTACATCTTTCAAATTTCATCTCATTTTTTACTATCCTGTCACCAGGATAGTCCTTCTTGCTTTACATAGATTTCACCCTCACAGTTCTCTTTTTCTTGATTATATTAGTAGTTAGAAAGTTTAAAACCTATTGTCAAACTTTAACTTGATATATATCAATGCTAACTTTACTCTTGCCCATCAGCATAGTTCACATCACTTCCTCTTCAACCAGTTTCTTAATATCACTCCAGGATAATGGCCACAATTTCTAGTCTAACTATGGCATTTAACCACTACACCCATGTAGCATCTTGTCAAATCACTCTGCAAATTTAGAAAGATTAGATACACTTAACCTACTTTCTCTAATAAAAAGAAGTTTCTCAGATAGCAAGTAAAATCTACAGTTCATAAAACATTTTAATAATTCCTATTTTATATCTGAATCTAATTTTCAAGGTTTTCTTTCACTTCAAAAACTTAATTGGCAGTTTAGCATGAGCTATCAGAGATTGTACATCTAGTAGTGCCCTATCATTTCCTAATATTGAGATTGTCCTGCTTTCAATGCAGAGAGAGACTATCTAAATCCTTAGTACGAAATTATTAAAGTGCTTCAATTTTGTTTTCAATTTGTGGTAATTTTCATTTTCAAGTTTTCTGTATAAGTTATTATTCTTTTTTGCTTCATATTGTACCCTGTACTATGATCCTCAAGAACCTTACTTAAACACTGAAGGAAGCATTTAGGTTTTTGATCTACCAGAATAAGTACTCTTCAGCTCATCTTTTCTAGAAAACTGTTCTCATCTCTTTTTTTGTTTGTTTTGTTGGTTTTTTTTTTGTTTGTTTGTTTTTTGTTTTCGTGGGAATTTTTAACTTTGTATTTTATACTTATTATTTACAAACCTAAGAAAACTCATTTTCTTTGCAAGGTCTATTTCATCTTGACCTTGGACAACTTTCATTTTATACTTATGCTACCTCATTCCAGGAAGACTCTTATTCCAGCTGACTACTCCTAGCCAATGCTCTTTCTTTACCAAAGGTTGCCCTTTAAAATTGAGAACATTGGTTCTTTTATTTAATCTTCAGCTTAAATGTCAGTCCATGTGAAGTTCCTGCCACTTCTAAAAGAAAGTATAGCAGAAAATCCTACCCTGTGGGTAAAGAAATCTGCTGGTCTCTGATTCTTTCATTACTGGTAATATATTTCTACTAATTATTACTAATTATTTTCTATGAGAAAATAATGCATTTTAAAATTAAAATTCCTGGAAATTACTTTTCTGTTTTATAACATGTGTCATATTACATCCATACATAACAAAATCATAAAACTGCAATATCTCCTGCATAATCTGTCTTCAAAACAGATTCCAAATCAAAAAGCTCAACTAATGACATCATTTATACACATTATGCAGTGTTACACTTCTATAGTGAAGGAGGATCTAGGCTGTTGATTTTTTTCTAGCTCTTGAAATTGTTCATAAGGCTGTTCTCAGCATTATAAAACTTGAAAAAGGAATCAATCATTATTATAAAGCATTTTTAATTTTTTAATTACCTGTATTTCATTTCTGTGTAAGACATCACAGCAAGCCAGCAAAAAAAAAGTCCTAATCATTAGAGAAAAGTTTATGCTTAAACGTTTTCATTATAAGTTTATACTCTGTAAAAGTAAGTACTTTTTCCTATATTGTTCATAATCATCAAATGACATTTTTTATTATATTTACAATTTTTAAGGTATAATCTCAGCAGAGGATTTACCTCACAAAGGAAGTTAACTTGATTGACTGAAGATTTATTACTTAATTAAGAATGTAAATAAATTAATATTTTGTGATTTGTTGAGTGTTGTATAGATACAGCATGCTTTAAACACTTTTGCTGTTATTGCACTGGTCACCTCAATGAAATCACTCAGTCTCACATACTTCTATTATTTAACCAGCTTTGAAATCCTTTCCCAGGAGAGATAATTCTGGGATGTCTGTTTTTCCAGTGGAAAAAAGTTTTTAGCTTACTGTCAGTATCATTTTGCATTCATATTTTACTACATACCTAGAATGAACTGCACTGCTCCCCAAAATAATCTTTAGAATATCAAATACATAGGCAACATGAGAACTTGTGCTCCTGTCTAGACATACAATATAGAATTTCAGAGAAGCTGTCGTGTATTGCAGTCATCCGTATAATCTCATTTCAAACATCTATTCAGGCTATGTGAAACTGATCTCTTATTTTGACAATCTTCAGTGCAACAAATCCTTTAAATAATAATAATATAGGATCTTTTATGCTGCACATAACTTTTTCTAAACCTTCATCTAAGAAAAATAATTATATCTTCATTACTTTATGCTTTTATGTGTGATTTCCCTATCCAAGGTAATTATAATTGTCGCTTCTAAATTTGGTTTGAGGGCCTTTTCCCTTCTGATATTTTACTATGTAATTCTTACATGTTTTTTTTTCTGGAATACTTTGTAAACCATGTTCATCCCAGCAGCTGAAAACCTGTTAGTAAGTATCCAGAACCTCAAGGCACTCTAAAGAATGGCCCCAGACATTGACTGAAAGCCATGGAGTTCTGAGGCAAGGGATCATCAAGATGTTGGGAGTCCAGAGGAGGACCATGAAGATGAAGAAGGCTGGAGCACCTCCTCTACGGAGACAACCCTCTATGGGGTTGTTCAGCCTGGAGAAAAAGCTTCTGGCAGACCTTATAGCAACCTTCCAGTACCTAACAGGGCATTTAAGAAAGTCAGAGAGGGACTTTTTAACAGGGGCGTGTAACGATAGCACAAGAGGGAATGGCTTTAAGCTGAAAAGGAGCAGGTTTATATTAGATATTAGGAAGAAATTCTTGACTGTGAAGATGGTGAGGCACTGGAACAGGTTGCCCAGAGAAGTTGTGGATGCCCCATCCACAACAGTGGTCAAAGCCAGGTTGGGCATGGTTTTGAATAACAGTGGAGTTGGAGCTGGATGACCTTTATGGTCCCTTCCAAAACAAGCCATTCTAAGATTCAATCATATTGGTGAGTAGGTTGCTGCTCATATTAACATATTGAACACCTTGAGTGAACCCTGCATATATAAGGCTTTGTGGTTGTCATTGACTGCTGATTACAGCAGTGTCAAAGCATATATCAGCTTCATAAATTAGCTTGAAAACAACTGTTATCATAACAAAGAAAGTATTAAGTTTCTTACTGTAAAAACATCTGAACATTTTTACATTTATTTTGTTTTCTTTAGTTCAATAAAAACAACACCTTAACTTTTATTTTTCCTCCTAATATATAGGTCTAGTAATTACCATACCCCAAGTCTAAATGCCTCAATTCCAGTTTTTCACCCCAGTTTCCATCTAATTCTATCAACTAATCCTTTAACATCTAATGCCAGCAAAGCCTGCTTCTTATTTTAACCTTTCCAACCTGCTAAAGGTTCTGCTTTTGTGCATGCCTGGAAGGCTCAACAGTAGCAAGAGAGCTCTGTACTCAAGTCAGGCTTAGACCTGCTGGGGTGCATAAATAGATGAGCCACCTCCTTCTGCTTTGCCTGCAGTGCTTAATCTGATAGCTGGTGTTAGAGCATGCCTATTGGATTTGGTTTCACACAAAATACCACAACAGCCACAGGAAGAGATGGCTTCCCCACTTTTTGCAGGGTTCAATACACTCACCTGCCTCAGTCTTGCAAGAATTTAAATCTATGCTTTAATCCTGAATCTGATTGTATTAACCATCAAATTATTGAAAATTCAAAGGTCATAGAATTGGTGAACACCTTTAATCCCTGCTTCTGTTGAAGTATTTCTGTTGTACATTAAAGCATTCAAGATTCAAAAGACCAGCAGAGGAAGAAAGAGCTGTATAAAACTCAACAGATTAGGAGGAGTCATGGGGCTCAGTCTTTTGCCAGAAGGATTATTTTGCCTTTAACCGTCAAGGGATAAAATATGCTATTTTATATCTAGAAGAGAACTCTTACAAGCAAGTCTGTTAGCTGCTAAGCTAGAAAGTCCTTTTCCTTCTTACGGTGTCTGCCTCAATACATTATAATACAAAAGCTGAAACAGCATCAGTGGTAGGTTTGTAAGAGATGTGTATTAAATCCCCATTATTCATAGCCTCAGAATTACAATATCCTCTAGAAATTAATTAGTTACTCAATAATTCTATTTAAAAATGGACATCTTCTCCACTAGTCTTTCAAACAAATGGGATAAAACTGTTTGTAAGATTGTTTTCTTTTTTAAAATCAGTTTTGCAGAAAACTGTAAAAATAGTTCCTGAGACATAAAGCCACCTCTTCATAGCTGTGAACAACATCCAATTCCAGGACATGAGTCATTCCCCATTTATCTGCTAATTTTTGACTATTCACTGTTACACATGTCAGTTTTTCTGGCTTCCATTTCCTGTACAGCCAATACAGATCGTGAGTACCTAACTCAGGATATTGTTTTCCTTTTTAGGATGAAATTCCCCAAATTTAAGTACTGAAATAAAAAGTCAGATATTGATATGATTGATTAGTATAACTTGTCACAAAATCTGGACACACTGGAAAGAACTGGTCAGTATTTTCATCTCTCTCATAAATCTTTGAAATTAAAACTATTAGAGGCTGTTTGAATTTCTTGCATGTATATTTGGGAACTAAAACTTTCTGTTTAACTGAAAACTTTTACCAGTTTAGTTTGCATGTCGCATCTATTACAGTGGTAAAAAACCTCAGACAAACAAACAGCAACAAAACCCAAACAAACAACCAAAAAAACCTTTGCTGCAGTGCTTAAGTTACTTTTAAGTTTCTAAATTTCAACACATTCTACCCACACAGAACATGACTCAATTTCTTGCCATCACTTATGCTAGAAGAAAATTATATACATTCAAGATCTAAAGATATACAAAACAATGGAAGAAAAATATAAAGCAATAAGAAGTTTTTAAAATGCTGTTAGAAATCTTCATAGGACTATTCAAATAAAAACAGAGAACAGGTCAACTATTTAACAGAGATACCATTTTCTTTGTAGTAGGATTGCGCTTCAAAGCATCTTCAGGCAAGCTGGTTCCAAGAGTTAATATTGGAAACCCTCCCAATTGTCTCAGCAGGCATCTTACAACCATATGAATTTTGATTTGTTTCTGAAAGTGTCTCTTATTTATCTGGCTGCTCAGACTGATTATCAAAATTTAAGAGGCCCAGACGTGTGTAAAAAAATGTGAATAAAGATGCATATTAAATCTAATCATACTATTGGAAAGAAGAATATCTATGACTTTTTTTAATGACTTTTCACAACCTGTAAGTCATGTTATATACACACATATGATTCATTAGAAGTAGCAATTTATCTAGTTTTTAGATGCCATCAGTGGGAGCTATTTCAGCCATATACACTGTTTATCATTTCTATGCAGCAACCCAGAAAGGAAATTAAAGATTATATCCAAAAAGTACTTTTAAATATGAACATAATGTGAACGAAATAAAATATCCCTTAAAAATGCTGGGTGAGTTTTTCTTTGATTTACAGCAGTGCTGCTGTCAAGCCTGCAATGACATTACACAGGTATAATGAGGTGAAAAATGTAACCCAGTGAAACAGGGCATTCATTTTGGAAGCAAGGTACAACTAAGGGATTGACCCATGCAGGGATTTCAGAGCCTAGCCTCAGGGTAGAGTCCATATCTAAAATCCCTACATAATTTAGGAAGTCCACTAGGTGATGGTGATCAGCAACTTAGTGGTTCTTAAGAGGTAGCTGATGGGATGACATAATAATCTTGCAGAAACATAATTTGGGGAGGCAGACATGCAGATTCAATACTTTCCTTATAGGGAGGGGTTAAAATCTGTATCTTCTCTAAGCCATATAAATAGAAGCTTTACAGAACTCAAAGGACAGCAGTACAGAAATTTCGCTGAAAATGAAGGGGAGGAGAGAAATCAAAATGCTCCACAGATGGGTTGTAGAAGCTAACATGAGGTACTGACTGAAATTTCAATTTGCATATATGTGTATGTAATGTATGTATGTATACATGTATGTGACATCTATACACAGAGTTGAAAGTACAAATTCAAAATTTCATCTAAAAAATGTAAAATAAGATAACATCAAGATACTGGAGAAACAAAAATAAAGTGTTATGTCTATATGTGCACGTAAGTCCCTATTTGCAAATACTCACATTTCAATCTTAGCCTCAATATGTCTGTGTCTGCCCTCTCCCTTCCCCAGATGGTATCATCTACCCTGAGCTGGTTTTCCCTGGAAAGAATCATGGTTTGGGTTGGAAGGGAACTTCAAAGACTATCTAGTCTAACCTCTCTGCGGTGAGCAGGGACATTTTCAACAAGATCAGGTTGCTCAGAGCCCCAACCCAACCTTACCTAGAATGTTTCCAGGGATGGAGCATCTACTGCCTCTCTGACAAATCTGTTTCATCACCCTCACCTTCATCACCCTTCTTCCTCAGATCAGCCCTCTTTTAGTTTAAAAATACTACCCCTTGTTCTATTGTAAGACACTCTACTAAAAATGTTGTGACTGTCTTTCTTATAAGCACCTTTCAAGAACTGTTAGTTCACAAACTGGAAGGGCTTGGTATCAAGTGTTCCCCACGCATCCCTACCCCATATTATTTGGTTTAGAGTTTCAGCAGTCTTTCTCTGTATGAGATGGATAGACAGATTAGTAAACAGAGACGTACATAGGCACACTGTAGAATAAATCCAGAGTTTTACAACTCTCAAAAGAGAATTTGCTTTTTCTGGATTCTGTAGCAACCAGGAGCATTTGTCCAAGTCATGGAAGAATAAGTTAAACAATACTGGGCCCAGTACTGAGCCTTGAGGAACAGCACTATTGGCAGGACTCCAGCTAAACCTGACCACAGTCCTCAGGATCTGCCATTCACTTCCAGAGTTTACCTATGAGGATACCATGAGAGCAATGTCAAAAGCCTTGCTGAAGTCAAGAAGACAACATCCATTGCTCTCCCATGATCCATCCAGGCAGTTGTCTCATTGTAGAAGGCAACTTGGTTGTCAAAGCATGATTTGCCTCTGATGCTACTCTTGATCACTTTCTTGTTTTCCATGAGCTTGGAGATGACCTCCAGGATGAGGCATTCCATCACCTTTCCAAGGATTGAGGTGAGGCTGACTAGCCTCAGGAATACTAAAATTTTGGGTTTGCTTCTCTTACAGGATCTATTTCTCCACAGGATACCATACTTGTACCATCATATTTGTAGATATTTCTCTTTTTGTCTTACTATTTAAAAATACTATTTTGAATTAGTATATTATTGATTTTGATATTCAAAGTTTCCTGCAAGACGTAAAAATGTCATGCATACAACAAATGCATTTAACTGTTCAAAGCAAACATGTATTATCTTATCTACTCAGAACATTCCTTTTCTCAAAACTGTTTTCAGTTAAAAATATTTTTCTTTACAGCTGTAACTTGTGCATTTGCACGATGCCATAAATTCCAAATCAGTTAGCCCCTGAATGTATGATTGCTAATAAAACTATGAAACTATTCCCTATTAAGCAAAGTTAACAGTAACTATCAATTTAGGCTATATGCCCAATGAATTTTTTGCCATAAAACAGGTTTGCAAGTCTTAAAATGGTTTCACATTCCTCTAAACCATACTAAGAGCATAATATGAATATTTTAAGCAGCTTAGCTTTGATTTAAATATATTTACTCAGGATATGCTGGCAGCATCCCAAAATGCAGTGTAATACCCTTAAAGCTGGCAATCCCAAACTCAATTTAAGAGAGCAGATAATATGGACTAGCAGCATTAAAGCAAATAAAGTCAATTAACAGGAGTTTTTTTTCTTAATTTGTTTTCTCTAGCTTGAAATTGCAAAGGATGGATAAAGCTGTGGGATTAATGAAGAAAGAAATTAAT
>PYHW01010334.1:3005756-3038203 GCA_013186435.1 Turdus rufiventris
AAAATGTTTCCATAAGACAAAATGGAAAATATTTGGTTGCTCCTTAAAGAACTACTATAAATACATATAATGTTGTAATCAAGATAATAGGGTTTTTTTTAAATATGATAGCACTTTCTATCGAAGTTTTAATATTAGTCCTAGTTCTGAAATAATCAATTTGTTAAAAAAACTTACCTGTGAAGCAAACAAACCTAACCGGTTTTCTTAAAAATATGTAATTACATTGAAAGGTAACTAATTTCTAAAAATATTGAAAAAAAAGTTGGTTAAGAGAAGTAATTATAAAACATGAGCTAAAAATATTAGAAAAATCAAAAGTAATCCTCTGCATTTCCAGGTCACTAACATTGTAATTATGAAATTCCTAGTGCATTTAAGAACTCAAAAAGCATCTGAAAATCTTAACATACCCCTATTCTTTGCCAGCCCTGACAGAAATATTTTTGGAACTTTGTATAACAGCACAAAAAAGTCTTCACCAACCATAACATAGTTCATTATAACCTAGACTAACCCTTTTCCAGTTTTCCTCTCACTTTGCTTAAGAGCTCAACTATCTTTATAGTGACACCAAAGCAAATATTTTCTTGTTACCAGTGAGTTTATTTTCTCACAAAATACATAAAATTAGTTTCAATTTATTACTTCAGTATCAGAGCTACATCAACTCTAAACCTTAAGCTAGTATTTTATTACTCCTTCCACTTCTTGGACTTTAAAATTATGGTTCAACAGGTGATCCATGGAATTAAAATCTCTGGCTTTGTGCCAACTAACTGTATTTGTGCAGTTATCCATGTGGGTAAGCTTTTGAAAGAAATGTGGAAATGTGCCTGATGAAATAGGGAAGTCAAATACAGAGGTAGTGAAAACTCTTCTGCCTTCTTAGGAGTTCCCCTGATTGATCAGCAAAGTACTGACACCTCAGCATATCATAGTTCCTTAAAGACAAGGCCCAGAAAACTTACCTAGAGGTTTGTTGCAGTACTGTAGCTTAATCTAACTAACAAAGAGAATAAACTGAGGCATAAATGGACTTCACTAGTCTCAACTGATTTACAGCATCGCTAGCTGAATCCTGAAACATTGGCATAATTACCTCCTCTTAAAAGTGTAGTGAAAGGAAGTTACTATGGGTCTCACACAGGTAAATCCTCTAAAAATGAAGATTTCCCTTACACCAAGAATATTGGTCTATGGCAAAAAGAGTTGATGTCTTATCAAGTACCCCTTCTACATTTTTAGCAGTTGCAGTGGGGTGTTGTAGGTAGGAGTATGTATACATCTATAGCTTCATTCACAGATTCTAGTTTATCTATTTTAGGGTAGAAAATTCTAGTGCTGTCTTTATTCTGTCATAAATATGCTTTATTTTGTGGGTTCTTTGCTAAATTTCATTGTTTCTTGCTTGAATTTTTTTGTTTTCATGACCACTTTGAAAATATTCATGAAGATCACACCCTGTAAGAACAGATTCTGCCACCTTCACAGTTCTTTGCTATCTAAGGCTCATACTACTTGGCAGGAAGCAGATGGATAATTGTTATGAGTCCTTCCATCAAAGACCTCTGGTGCACCCTCAGGAACTTCTCCTGGTTTATGTTAACAACAACTCCAACAAAGGAAACATATTCCCCCTTTTTTTTCTACATTTGGGTCACAACAGCACAAAAACCTGTGTGTGTGTGTGTGTGTGTGCACGTTCATGCAGAGCTGTACTTTTAAAATCATCATTATCTAGTTCCTTTGTTCAAGCCACAAAGAACACTTTGTGACATTCAAATTATTGCCAAAAATAAGTAAAGGGACTTATTATCAAAAGTATGATAATCAATTATTAATATAGATTAGTGAAAATACTGCTGTTTACTTTTTTAAGTATATAACCACAGTGGAGTAGAAGACAAAAAGCTTCTAATTTTCTATCCTTATAACCATCAGATGGGTTCTGGTGAGTAGAACACTAGTTGTCTGTAGAAACAAAGATGGGAAGGCTTCCAAAAAAATGTGTTACAACTCTCTCATAAACTAGATGACAGTAAGGACAAAAAAGGAAATCATTGTGAACAGAGTGCCTGTGGCCACATGACAGCTAAATACAACAGCTTTCTCCAACTCAAGCATCTTCCCATGAATGAAAAGAGTGAAAAATACTCTGAAAAGCAAGCCACATTCCTTATTTGAGAATGGGGTACAGTCTTAAGTTACAACAAAACTGTTGTTTAATAAGCATTGATGAACACAAGACAAGGCAAATCTACAGCTCGATTTGAAATCTCCAATGTCTAGACACAAAAGGTCACAAATGGACAACATTGAACATGCTCTGACTGACTAATGCTGATATGATCTTTAAATGTGACTTTTCATTGTTTTGGCAGGTTTGAAAAGACATTAGGAAATCTGATTTAATGCATTTTTGAACACATTTTTCTTAGCTGTATCACAGTCGCACAGTAAGTTTCTGAAGGCATATTGAATGTCGTGAATGATAGAGTCTGCCAAGATCTGAAGAGATAAGCCTTAATAACACTCATATTTTATTGTCTTTCCTTCTCAAGGACATCCAAATGAATACATGGAGCATTACTGGAAGGAAGTCACATGTATCTTTCACAAATTTCCATTTTCTTCCCTCAGTTGCTTACAGATGAAGTATGCAAAGCGCTTACCACTTCTCCTGAACTGACCCCCATGCATGCTTCCTTCAAGGCTAAGAAAAGACCAAATCTAGGCAAAACCACATTATTTAACTATATTTCTTCTCTTTATATAAACATCATACTCAATATTTAATAACAAGCAAAAGGATTTAACTGAGCAAATTCTTGGTTTAAAAAAAATAAAGCTATGCTTATTTTGTTGAATTATCAGATCATTTTGTCAAATATTATCTTTACACTTGATTTTGATTAGATGGAAGGAAAAATCTTGCTATTTGCACAGTTGTATATGGTGTTTTTAGGAAAGCACCTTTTTCAATTCCTTTCTGTTATTTGTTCTACACTGATGGCCTTGAATTCATCTGCATTATTTTTCTCAAGCCAACTCCACCCTGTTCATCAACTTTTTTTCTGTCAACAAAATGAAGAGAACAGTGTTGTCAGGACTATCTGGGAGCATGTCCAAGTAGTTCATTGACTGAAATAGATCAACACCTCAAGGTATGAAGGCAAGCACCAAAAACCTTGAAAACTGACTGGTTAAAAAGCACAGTTGTTAAAAATCAGCAAGACATACTCCCTCAGTACCTGATATTTTCTTCTAAAAAGAAAAATTCCAAATTTGCCCTCAAATTATCTATGACCAGTCACTGGCCTTCCATTTGAATTTTGCACAGTAATATTTTCAAAAGACAGCTTCAGAGAGTGAAATATCAAACTTTAATTGCTGCACAGACTAGAAACATGGGTGCCTCAAAACACCAGAGAAAAAATATATTTATAAGCAGTATATAAATACTTCGTTAAAAAGAGTAATAGTTAACTTGAAAAGGTGGCTGGGCTGAGATCTTCTTAAGATTTGAATTTAAAAAACATCTGTTAGTATAGCATACATGAAAACTGTAAACATTGTTGAACAGTAGAAATCAGATAAGCAAAGAGATTACAAGTTAAATTCCCTAAGGCTCAGTCCTGACATTGGTCCTTAAGCAGCACAATATGAAAAAAGAATTATGAATTTTATTACTCAAATGCATACATATAATTTATCAAAAGTTCTGTATGACATTTTCTAACAATTATTTGCTATTACAATATGAACATACATATTCCCATTAATGTATATAAAAGCAAAAACTACTGTGATTAGGCATTTTAAAAGAAAATTAATTGCGCTGTTTTAGAGTACTCTGTGTGATTTTAATTTTCCTAAAGTATCTTTTAACTCAAATTCTTAATAAATAAGTAACATGGAACTTCTCTTAAAGATTTCCTGCTTTGTAGGAAAAATGTTCCTAATATCAATGAAGTTATTGCTTTAGAAAGTAGTTTTCTGTTACAGAATACAAAATCTTCACTTTTGCTACTGTTATTTACATATATTTCTATATAGTACAATGTTTCTGATTGTGTTCCAGTATTTGATCAGTAAAACAAGCTGTTCTGCTACTACTGAACTGCATTAACCAGTGAGCATACCATTTTCAACTTAAAAAAAAATCAAAACCAAAAAAACACCATCAATCAAATTATTTTTCTCATGTTGAATTTGTTTTATTGTACATGCCTCCATATTGTTAAGGTCAATAAGTGACCAATAAATGTAGGTGTAAAAATGGTAGCGAGACTTTAAAAGATAACTGAGGGAAAAAAAACTCAAGGAAAAATGAGTTCTGAAATTAGCATCTTTGTTAATGTTGACCAGCACAGGTGGTTTGACTTGAAGTGCATTGTATTCAACATCACTGTGGACTTAATTATGCATCTTAGGAAGAATACTCTATCACCAGTTCACGCAGGCAATGACCATACCTAGGATAAATTGGCTAATACCCATGAACTTTAATAAAATTGCTTCATTTTAGCAATTGAGAACTATAAGCCTTGCTACAGCTTTGATTCTTGTTTCACTTCATGCTAACATAAGCCACTGAACTGAACAGAAAGTTAGAGAATAATCACACCTAAAGCATACTGCAAGTTATCTTATTTCAATATTTGATCCATAAATTGTAGTTTTGAATCACTATATATAAGAAACTTTACAGTTTCATATCATCTGTGGTGTAAAGATAAAAACACACTATCATAAATCAACTTAGCATTAAACTCTCAAGGGCTGCACATCTCTGACAATCTCAGAAGTTTGTATTGACTGATGATCAAGCACTCACACTAAAAATATAGGTAGACATAGAAGAATTAATTGGTTTCTGAGTAAAAAAACTGGTTTCATCAGTTTTGCATTGTGAGTAGTTGGGGCAGGACTGCAAGTATTTGCTTACATGCTTTAAAAAGTGAACAAATTTTACAATTGTGAGCTATGAGACTCAGATTTTCTTATAAATGTTTCATGCTTACTAGTGTAATTATTTTAATTATGGACTCTTTGGTAAATCATGTCCTAATTGTGCAACTTCTAAATAACAGCATAAATGCAAGTTGATTGATATAGCTGACATATGTTTAGCTCTTGAGGTGATTGAAATAGCTGGTATATATTTAGCTCCTAGGGGAAGACAAAGCCCAAATGGATGGCAAGTTCAATAATAAACTAATCCTTAATAAATTTGACAAGATTATTGCCTAATCACATATCTGGGGTTTTTAAAGAAAATTGTTTTACATTCTGTATTGTTACCTTAGGACAAAAAAACACTTTAAAGAAGTAGCTATTTCTATATTCTGAGAAATGTGACAACTTGAAATATGGTATTGGACATACATAAAGCACTATGTATGAAGACAGCACACTCTTTCAGAGTGAAATATTCCTGCACCTTTGAAGCAAGCTTGATAAGATCTATTCAACAAACTTCTGTAGAATAAGTAATCAGTTAAATATGTGTGTTCACAAACAAGTCCTTATTTACAGGACTAGCTATGATTATCTATTGTGAAAACAAGTGCCACCCACTTGCTGGCAAGATTTTAGCAGAATGAGTGAGCAGTCTCTGATTCAGCATTTTTGTATTTTCCTGTCAGGAAGAAACTAATGACCCATTTATATATTAATCTTTCCCTTTTAAATTTCCATCTGAAAAAAAATTAGTTCAATATGTCACAATAGACACTAAAACCTGGGAAGAAAACAAAAAACCCTACTCAGTCCACTTTGACTTCTCCATATTGCTGATTCCATTATGAAAATGGTTCATCTAGCCCTAACTAAAGCCACCTAAAAGTTATCCAGCTTAAGTCAACCTTGTCTAATCCTTCTGCCTCTTTCACTTCCCAAATGCTGCAGAGGAGCCCTAAGGCATGACTTAGTCTAGGAGTTTAGTTTTAAGACAGAAATGAGAACTTCCAGATTTTTTACTTTTTCCATGGATTTTCCCAGAAGGTTAGAAAAACAGTGACTTTCCAAGAAGGATCAGAATAAAACATTTTCAAATGTACATTCCTTTTCTTATAAGTAATCACTCTCCAATTCACTATTTCAAAATAATTAATGAAAAAAGACAAAGTGATAGGAAAGGGTCAAATACAGGATCAAGGTACAAAAATTTTAAAAAACCAAATAAATATTTTTCCTTCAAAATTATTTTGCCCAGCCATGAAACCACATTTTCCCATTTGTCTTCAAAAATATGATGCTATCCTTTAGCTATACATACAGAAATCAGATAAAATGTTTTTTTAATTAGTAAACACCAGAGACACACAGTAAAATATAAAGATAGATTAAAAGAGGAGAGAAAAGTATCCATAATTTAAATTTAAAAGGACATCAAGTCTCCCAAACAGCGCTCTGTCCTGTCAGTTATGAAGCCTTATACAAGAATTAATGATTCTAACAGGTTTTTTTCAGTAATGAAGGACTGACAGACACTTTCAACATTCCTAGTTCAATTGACTTCAAATCTAAATAACCATTTTCTTGAAAAAAAAAGGTTTTGAACAGTCTGTGAATGGAACTATTAATATAATAAAACACACATTCAGTTAATGTGCATTAATGTATTTCTCCAAAAAGTGTCTAAAACCCATAAATGAATTTACCTTCCAATGCATGGATAACAAAAAAAAAAAAGTTTATTTTGAACCAAGAACAAAATTTGTAATCTAAACTCTACAGTCTAGCTGTACTACTCCCACTGTAGCCTCCACTCACAATACCAGCAGGGAACCCCTTTTCCTATGCCCTAAGCAGAAACACCTGGAAATGGAAACACTTTTTAAAAACCTGTTATCTAAAAATGTGTATTTCATTTCAAAGCAATCTACCAAACACATTCCTAGATGAGTTCCTTGTTTCAACAGCATTTTGTATTAGAAGAAAAATGTTCAAGGAAATCTGGATCATGACTAATGCAAGGCAGTCGCATACTGTGGTGCAAGCATAGCTTTGCAGCAATGTAAGAAGAGCAGTCTTGACTTGAGCATTGCACCTATTTGTCACTTCTAATTTTTTCCTAAAGGAAATAAAAAGCATGGTGGTTTAAATTCATTAATAAGTACTTTTTAATGAAACTTAGATTATTTTGGAGTTTGCCAAGTATTTTATATAGCACTACTATATCACCTGCTTTATCCAAATCTGCCTGAGCTCCTATATTGGAATAATGATCAGCACATTTGTTCTGTATTCTTTGCACTACTGAGCTCTTTGGCTGTTTAAATTGAAGGTGCCGAACACAATTATTATTGTATAACAAAGGAACCAAAGGACTCAGTGGGGAAATGGGGTGGGAGTGAGGAAAAGAGAGGGGGGAACACAGCATGGATGGCACGGGACATGCACAAAATTATAAGTATCAATATGACAGTCATCTTTGATTCTCCATACTCCAGTTCAGATGTGACAGCATAATGACATTATGTCATTATGTTATCATGCTGTTTAATCTAATCTTCCAACATGCATTACAGCATAACACTATAAAAAGCTTATTCAGGAAAAATTAATTTGCCTTGCAGACTGGGGAGTATGGAAATAAGGCACCCTCTACTTTCTCTTTTGCATTATTGACATACCTTCTTGTAATTGTTCCTCTGAAAGAGATTAAAGAGGATGAAGGTTAAAACTCAGAAATACACGAGGTAAACACATTAAGTAGGGGGCAAAGATTCTGCTTTATTTACAATGACTATAAAATGCTTAGTTTGCTGTTTTTCCTAAATTGAGGGGATTTTCTCTAGTATAAAATAAATACATAAATAAATGGGGGGAGGGGGGAAGCCTCTAAAACTAAACTCTAAAATTTGAGTTTAGAAAAATCTCCTTTTCTCAAGTTGCTTATCTCTGGTGGCAGAAATCGTTTCTTTCAGCAACCACATTTAAACTGGAGCTATTACTTGAACATTGCATCTCTTCAAAGAACAAGTGGCAGTCAGTAAGAAGCAAGTCATCAGTAAGAATAAGCAGTCAGTAAGAATACAATCTATCAGGCAATTGTGTGAAAATCATTTGACGAGACTAATGGTGTTCCAAACACTGGGTGAAAGGATTCGGGGATATTCCAGAAAACCCACACGGATGAAAGTTTCCTTAACCTACATTAAATCTTGATAATGCAATAATGAGTCTTTTAAAAGGATAAGTCTAATTCCCCTATCTAGTGCAATAAAGACTGTATACAGCTAATCAGCTTTGCCCTTTCAATTAAACTCGTCCAGGACGTTCTATGTAGTCAGCACCCTGAATGAGTCATTAAAATTCTCGTTCTGTAACAGTTGTGTGCAGTGCACCGTTGTTTCTAAATTCCATTAAATCCAAACGGTCTTTATCGCCCCATGACCACTGTGACTTCAATCAGCCAATTTAATTACCTTACAAAATTGTCAGCAGAAGCAGCAAAGAAAAACAGGAAGGGTTGTGACGTTATCAAATTGAAATCTTCCTCTGTGCTGTTTAATCTAGACCAGTCAATAACAATGCTTCTCACCTCCTTGCTACCTTCCCGAGGCTCTTAACCTTACTCTTCTTTCAAAGATTTCTGTTGTTGTTTATAAGACTGATTTTGAACTCCTCTTCGTGAGGATGTTAACAGATATTGAAAGCTTCTTCTCCTCAGCAGTAAATTTTTCACTGGCTCTGAATGCTGGATTTGCCAACACGAGGACCCCCGAGTTTGGCTTACAGATTTTCATTACACTCTTGACTGCCTTTCCTACTCAAACAGGATACGCACATTTTTTTGTTTCTCTGAAATAGAGCCAGAAACCTTACCCTGCCTACTAAAAGCATGCCAATGCAAAATCCAAAGAAAAGAAAGTACATATCCAGGAGGGTTAATGTAAGTCCCTTAAACAAACCTCCATTAGATTACCCAGCAGGGATTTTTCGTTTGACCTCTTGTCTCATACACATCTGCACGGAGCTAGCTCCCACTGCTATGCCATGATTTCGCTGGTTTTAATTGCTACAATTTTAAAATGCTCTCCTGAAGCCCAGAACCATGTGTTTTGATACCCATTGTCACCTCCGCAGGCAGTGAACCCAAGGAGGCAGCCTCTTCTCTGATTTTGCCACACTCGAGCTCATAAAAACAATTATATAGAGATAAACTCAATATGTTTGAGACAAAGGAGCTCAGCTAAGAAATATGTCAGAAGAAACCCATGCTAAATCTTCACAGAGGACGACTCAAGCACTTAGCAATTACCCTCTTGGGGTTCCTACAAAGGAGCTGAGAAATGAGGGGGATTTTTCCCTAAGTCACGAAGGATCTATCTTACCTTATAACACTTTATTTGCTATGATTATTATTTTATGTAGGGCAATAGGAAAGTACTAGGCTTCATGAGGACTTGGCGTGGTGGATTTCTAGGGAAAAAAATAGTCAGTAGTAAGAATACTTTTTCCCTTGAAAAGTTTTTCCTATCTATCTCTCTTGACTTCCTTTTGCTGTTAAGATGGAAGAAGCCACACGAGCACACACACCCTTCCTTTGTAGTTCATTGTAACACAAAACATTCAGCTCCTTCTCTCATCTGCTTCAAGTCAGGCAACTCCAAAGCACCAAAAAGTCAAAACTACAGGTGTAGGCCTCTACTTGTCTTTACCCTTCTTGAATGTCCTGAAGAAAATAAAGCATCACATAAAGTGGGTTAAAACTTATCAGGCAGGTGAGCACCCTGCAGCGGAGATCTTTAGTCTTCCAGCACATTTCCACGAATAATGAGAGCAAATACAGTGACCAAACATCTTTCACCTTCCCGTCACAGGTCTCTCTTCATACCTTTGCTGTAGGAAACACGAATTGCTCACAGCAATAGAGACAAAGCCGGAAACGGGCAGTTTAAATAAAAGAGGATATTACAGAGCACTCCAAAGCGCTGATAATCAAGCTCCATATAGATGGGGGGATGGGGAGGAAAAAGGAGTTTAAATAGCCCAGGCTCTTACTGCCTTGGGCAAGACAGGGGGTGAGTTTCTGAAAACACAGGTGAGCAATTAGAGGTGTTTACAGCTCTCAATGGCTTGTTAATTCAGCATGTCGGGGACAAGGTGTTGAGATGTCTTCAGAAGGTAAAATCAGACCTAAAAAAAGCAGCCCGAAGTGCCCAGCCGTCGCTGGGCTCTGGATCGGCCGAGTTCCCTGGAATTTTCTGGGAGCCGCTGCTATGGGTCTGAATTTACACAGGAGCAGTGATTCGGAAAGTTGCAAAGAAATGCGATTCTCGATAGCGTAAAGGATGTGCCGGCGGTCACGTATTTTGGTTTTTGTGCGGTGCCAAGTGATAAGGAAAACGTTTCCATCACACTTAGCACAGCGGAGAGACAAATACTGAGCTGCTGCTTTCCTCCCTCGTCAAGGTGGGATATATCTTTTGTCCGCATCGATGGTTTAGGGCTGTTCCCATTTGACACCCTCGAGTATCATACACAGAAACTTCACCCTTCAGCGTTCCCTGGGCTCGCTTGTGGGAAACTGTTCAGAAAGGGCAAGAGAGGGAGCTTGGTCGCATGTCCCGTGAAGCAAAGTGTCATTCGGGAAGGGCCCCTGGTGTGATGCTTGAATACCACGGTGCCCAACTCCAGCAGCAGCAACAGGAGGGTGTCCAGATGCCTAAGCAAATGTCGCTGGGGAGGGAATGGTGCCATCGCACCAGCTTCTCTCCTTGTTTGCTCCATAAGCTACAAACAGAAATAACCTCGCGAATCTGACAGATAACCCAGGCGGTTCGACTTCCCTGTGTGGTTGCTAAAAGGTAGCTTGAGAGAGGGAGGGAGAGAAAGGACATGCTGGCTAGTCCCAACAATGAGAGGAGCCGTGGGAAGGACAATGAGAATCCATGGTGGCTAATTTGCACAGGAGAAATGAGGGGGCTGCAGCTCTGGCAGGCTTCAAGCTCTCCCCTGTTGCCATAGCACTGCTGGCTGAGGAAGAAGAGCGGGGGCTGGCAGGCTGCCTTCTGGAGGGAATCTCCTCAGCTCTCGCTTCTCCTCGGCAAGGACTCCACGGCATCCCGTTCTCCTGGTCGTAAGGACATCCCGAAGGGACGGACAACATGGGAACCCAAAGGAGGCGGTGGGGAATTCCCCCCTCAGAAATAACAAAAGCTTTTCCACGGGTCAATCCCTGGTCCCTCCCTCCAGCCTGCTATGCCCTGCACAGAGACAGAGATGTCAGCCTTTGGGGAAGGCGTGGAAGTCCTCTCGTGGTCACAGACAGAGTGACTTAGCCTGCACTGAGCTAAATCCTCCTTCCTTTAAAACAGAGATGTGCATCAGGCCCGGATGAGCAGCGCAAAAACTTCCTGCTCTTTTCACGTCTAACGTTCTCCACAACAAAACAAACTTATCAACTGCTCCCTACCTACTTCTAGTGTTCTGTGATGGGTTGGCGACGATTCTTTTCAAAGACGGGCAGAGACAGACAAACGGATTTCTACTTCGCTGCTACAAAGAGTGGAGTGAGCACAATTCGTTGGCTAGCTGTGTGACCAGGACTCAGTTGGGAAATTAGCCCAGTAAAACATACGCATGCACCACCATGTCACTGGGTAAGAGAGACCCCCTGCATCATCTTTCAGCCTCGGGATTATTTATTGCTCTAACGCTTGCCAAACCGCTGCTCGCTAGGGCTGTCTCCAGAGGTACATTGAGCTAACATTTCAGAGGGAATGCCGCTTTAAAGAAGGAAAGTCCACCTCTTGCTAGTGGTGTGACCAAGAAGATGTTTGTTTACACAGCTATACCTGAAAGTAACTCAGGCTCCTAGAAACAGACTCTCGGCGGCCGTGGAAAGACAGACAGCTGGCTAGTGCCAGATTACAGGCATCCTAGCACTAAATTCACGGCCATGATTATGGATCACATTGATTGCAAAGTAGACCCCACAATGATATATGGGCCCGTTTAGCCATGTCCAAAGAAACAGGCATTCCTGAGGACGGTTGCTAAGAGCAACGTGCCTTAAGCACCACCTTTAGACCAGATGGAAGCAGAAAAAAAAGTGCTGCTAGGAATTCAGCGCACGAGATTGGGAACAGCCTGGTGACTTTTTAATCATTACTCACCTTCCCTTCCATATAAAAGTGTGTGCGGGGGTGCTGATTTAAACTAAAATAGATACAAACCAAGGCATTATTCCCAGGCAAAGGCAAGAGATTTCTGTGCCCCACAGAAATGGATGCAGCGGCTGCCACAATTTATCTCGGACAGCGCGAATGCGGGAGATCCGCTCTTCCTCCCTCCGCCCGTGCTGCCGACAGGCACAGAGGATGCCGCTTGTATGGGGGAACAATTTTCAGCCTATCCCTGCCTGTCCACCCCCCGCTACGGCTGGTCGGTACCCGGGCGACCAGGAGGAGGCTGATGAGGGGCTCCCATCGTAGCTCTCCCCGGACTAGCACCGCAGGACATCTCCGGCCGCGTAGACCCCTTCGGACCTGCTTTCCGAACTTTCCGTCCTGCCCTTTCAAACTGCAAAACTTCTGTAGGCGATGGAGCGGCTGGAATTTGTCCCTCGCTTGCTTGCTTAGACACACAAATATGCGCGCTGGCACAGGCAGAGCTCTTAAGGTTAGTGCCCTGGTCCAGCTGGGATAGCGTTTAGGCTGTAAACCGCCTCTATTCTTGAAATGTCATTTTGATGATTTTTTTTTTCCCGGGAGAGGGAGGAACTCCTACAACTTTCCTCACATAGAAAAGCTATGCTTTCGAAAGGTACCGCAAAAGCTCTTCCCCGAGCACCGCTCCAGACATAAATCATCTCTTCTCTAACCCTAAACGCCACTCAAGTGTCAAGCAAACAGACAGATACTTGAAGGGAAATAAGCCCAAAGGTCTCAAATCACAGCGTTTTGCCCGCGCGGGATCGGCTCGGGATTGGGGGGAGGGGGATCAGCGACGGGCGGCCGAAACTTAACAACTACTTGACAGATTTTTAACTGATCAAGCGCCGTATTAGCCATGCTTTTCCCTACTATGGAAACAATAAAGCAAAACAATGGAAACAATTACGAGGAAGCCACACAAGCTGCGCAGAGCCGTAGGCAACCGCGTTTGCCAGTCTTTTTTCTATTGTTATTATAATTATCATCACCATCGTGCCGTTACTACGGCTACAATGAGCAGCAGCGACAGAAAAAAAAATCACACAGCAATTCATCCCTCCGGATGCAAAATAAAGAGGGACTTCGCTGCTCGTCTCCGGTAGCATGTCCCAGCTCTCCCCCAGCATCCCCTTCTGAGTCAATGCTACGTAAATCACATTCAGGCTTAAACACACAATGAAAAAAGTGTCCGGAAATCTTACCAAATCTTAATACATGTGTGGTTCCTTGAGAATATCCAATCCACAGTAAGCAAAGAAGGAGTCTAATGGTGCATCTGAAGACTGAATTAGTTACAATACGGGAAATAATCTTCATGATGTTTCTATGCACACACGCGCTGCCTTACTTCCCCCTTCTAAGCCGTCAGGTTTCCCGGTAGGGTGAGAATGAGGATACGTAAACTGATGGCCCTCAGACACGATCACGGCATGGTCACAGAGAGAGCAGAGAGTCTACGCTTCCCAAACCCATTAGCAATCCCTGCATGTTCTTCATTCACTGCGCCAAGGAGCAACCTTCAACTGCAAGGAATGGTGGGACATCCATGTTAGTCGGGGGAGAATCCTTGAGAAATCCAAACACACACAATGTCCAGCCGAGTAAACCTGGGAGGCGAGAAAGGAGGAAAATCAATAGGTAATCCAGCTCGAGAAATCGCTGAGGTACCGCCACATAGCGAGCACCCGCCGTTTCACTGGCGAAGCTTTTGCCGTGCTCCCATTCTACTGCACTGCTGCACAGCTTCTGACGCGAAGCCAAGATTAAGTGAGAGAAATTGAGATAGCTCTTCTCTGCTTAAGGCTGCCTGCCAGACAGCCTTCCCAATTTCTATTATGCAACCGATCTGATCTCCCAGCTTTGTCGGAGGAAAAAAAACAGCTCGGTTTAATTTACATGCTTCTTATTGTTATTAGTTATTCAGTTGTTCTGAACAATAGCTATAAGGGGCGGGGGGGTGGGGGGGGTGTTACTGCTAGAGGGGAGAAGGGAATCGGTTGTGTGGAAATCAATTCCTGTATTTTAATAGCTGACTGCTTGGATCGAGATCACTTAGCTTTAGAGTTGTGAAAGAGAAGGCTGACAACAAAGTCATGCAGGTTATCAGAGTAAGGTTCAGGTTTGGAAAAAAAAAAAAGATATTTGCAATAATTAATTGTTACTCATTTTAATGCATGAAGTCGGATAAATGCTATGGCTTGTGTACTGACGGTCCCTAGGAACTTGCTCCGGACCCAGTGATAGCGGAGCACCAGATTGCTTTTGCAAGGTAACAGGAATCAGCAGCGCTGGAACAACCTTGTTGAATGTACAGACCTGTTTCGCTAAACTTGCTTGAAATCTCAGTGTTACTTAAAAGATAGTAACTTCGGGATTTACTAGTTTATGCTTTTCACTTTATTCTGCCACTGTCTCATTTTGTACTCTGCTTTCCTTTCACTCCAGTATTTTGGAAATGTTGCTGTTCCTCCCTGTACTATGATCTATGGAGTTTGTCTTTTTGCTGTCCTCAGTGGGAACAACAGCATTTCCCAATTTGATAATAGGATACTGAGTTTACATCTGCAAATGCAGCCACAGATTTTTGGTTTTTGACCAGGTATTGCAAAGAAGATAAACCCATTCTGTAGACTACTTTAGATTTTCCTTGGAAATGCAATTAGTTGTGTGTCTGCATCCACTGAAATACATTAAACCAGGACTGTCAGACTTTGCAATCTAAGCCAGGATTTGCTGAACACACTTGAGCTTTGCTACAAACATTGAAACATAATTCCTATATTTCCCATCAGGAAAATGAATTAATTTTTTTCTACATTCTGCCTACAGACATCTTTTGTCTCCTTTATCTCTCTCCTTTGCATTTCATTAATAAAGAAAACATCACTGGGAGTCTTCCCCTACAGATACATAGAGAAGAACATAGAATAAATCTGAATTTACAGAAATAAATACCAATTATGCCAAGCGAATGAGAACACTCTGTGAATCTATCAGAAGCAGAGCATAGCAGAGGTGAGTTACAGTTTATTCTTAACTAACATCTGTGTGTTGTAGACATGTAAATAAGTAACAGCACCATTAGGATTATAACTTGTAGTGTTTGTGCTCTGTATCCCTAGAGGTGTTAGCAATTTACAGTGACTTTTTATCATTTTGCCTTACTGATTTCCTCTGCACACTTTTACTTAAAACACTGTAAAATGTTGATGAAAAGAAATGTACATTCTGCGAAAGGATTATTAAACATCATTGATTTTTTTTCCTTAAGATGGAGGCATAACTGCAGTGTCAAAAATAAGTATCATGAATGGCTAGTTCTGCAGTCTAGCAGGGAATTCAATCAGACGATTTGACTATTGGAGCACTTTAAAAAGAGCACCTAGTGTTAAAAGAAAGGATATCTAGCGACTCCTTCAGTTCACTCTTAGAATATCTCCCAGTAAAAAAAATGCAGAGAGATGCTTTTTCTTCTATTTACTCTTTTATTTATTCTTTTCTACTCGTTTATATTTTTTTCTTAATCTTAGGAGAAATAAAACCAACTCACGTGAATACTGTGAAAGTTCACTGCCTTCCTCACTGGGGCTGCAGAAGTAAAGGATATTCTCAGATCGAATTCTCAGATGCAGCTTGCAGCCTAACTGGATTTTTTTAAATTTATTTAATTTCGTTTTGGTAAGAAGTTTTGAAAATATAATATTCGTGGTCAGGTTTAGCACATTAAACAAGTCATAACCTTTGGATAAAGTGACTCCTGTTATCAGTTTGATTTTCTAATGTCTCTTGAAAAAAATATTCAGCTACCTATAATCTCAGCCCAACAGAGCACCTAACTTACGGAGGCATTCAGAACTGTAATCATAAAACAACTTGTGTTAATTCCTGTTACTATTAAGCACTCAGCAGCCCACGCTGCAGCCCCTGGTCTGACGCCTGAGGCTCACACCGAGTTTCCTTTCCCCCCGCGCCAGCCCCCGCCGCCGCCGGCAGCGGCCTCAGCACCGCGGACAGCGCCCGGAGCGGCCCCGGGCGGCCCCTTCAGCACCGCGGACAGCGCTCCCGCCCGCCCCCCTCCTTCAGGTGTCAAAGCGCCTGGGGTGTTCTACCCTTTCCAGCCATCTCACAGGGCGGAAAGGAAATTAAAATCTGTTATCGGCTTCTTTAAAGATATATGTTATACCTTCTATTATGTTAGCTAGCCGGCTATTTTATGGCATTTTATGGGTTCAGAAGAAGTAGCGATGTCCTCTTTATCTACTATCAGACATCCCCTAATGCTCTGTGTTAATATCTCTTCCCTCTTCTTTCAAACCCTTGCTCCCACCTTGAAAAATCGTAGTTAACCCGAAATATTTTCACAAGAATATGAATCCCTGGTATAAAAAAAGAAAATCTTACAAGGCATCAGATGTTTAGAACTCATTAAGTATTTGGTGGCTGAAGATGACTTACAAACTATATAATAGACTAAAGCCTCGGTCTTCCCCACACTAGACTCCTTTTCTGTTATTTGGACTTTAACTCCACTTCTTCTTCATGAACAAGAAAAAGATGCTTTTGCGCATCCTCCAGACTGATTTCAATACAAAAACAGGTAAATATTCTTAGTGCTTTTCATATTTCTTTGTCTGCGAGATGTAAAATTCAAAGTCTGGAAATCCCTAATAAAATGTCATGCTAGATAAGCTGGTCTGCTGTTTTGGGATCTTGTCACCACTGTTACACAGCTCTTTTCATATTAAAGTCTGTATGAAACTGCATTCTACACTTCAGTGATCATCAGCTGGGAAATCTACAATTCCTTGGATATATATTTTGATTTGTTTGGTCATCTATTGTAGACATGGTGGCAACACATCTCTAATACACAAGGACATCTTTAATACATAGGACTCTGTTCAAGTGTAGCTGATATGAAAAATGGTAATCCAGCTATAGACAGGGAAAGAAGAGACAGTCTGAGGCCTTACATCTTTTCTGGGTAATAAAAACCTACTACAGTTTTAGCTGTGTGTCAAGTATAAATGGTGTACATTATGTACACAATGTTTCATTTGGAAAGGGGAGATATGTGGTTCTGATTAGCTTACTATATCAGGAGCTTTTTCCATCAGATTTAATTTTTATGTGCTGTTATCATTATAAAAGTTAACCCAGTTCCAGTTAGCTGCCACCTACTGGGATGTATAGTTTTATCATATTGCTTTAAAAAGGAATGGGCTTTTATTTTCAGGTCATAGCTATGCCTCTAAGAACAGATAGTGAGGTTTTTGTATCACATAATCTACTATTTTGACCTCTCACAACAGCTGCTATAAATTTAATGTATGTATAACATATGGTCCCCCAAATGTTTCTCGGACATTTTTCAGCAAATCCTTGCAAATGTTTCAGATTCACATGCCACCACAAATCCTCCTGCTGTTGCAATCTGGTGTGAGGAGAGTCACAGCTCACTGCAACACCTGGCCAGCATCTCCAGATCTCCAGAATCAAGTATTGCAGCTTTGCTGACACAGCAGTAACAGTCCTCCCTTCTAAAACGTTTGCCAAAGTATTCAAATGAATGTTGATATTATCATTTAAAACACATTGCAGCCCACCGGCATTTCACTCCCACCAGCTATAAAAAAACCCCCGTAGGTCCTTCTCTGTTTGTTATTATCTCAGTCCAAATTTACAACCAAGTTTCTGCTGTGCCAATGATTAATGACATTTTAAGACAGTAATTAATTTTTTGCTAGTGGAAAGACTTGTATTCTAATTAATGAAGTGAGCGTGCAATAGACTTTATTGTTCAGGCACTTTTGAGTATCACAGCAATGCACTTTCCTAGCAAGTTCCAAGCAGCAAAAACAAATACTTTTGACATGATCTACAGATCAGCCTTTGGCCCCCACTGTTTCCTTTGGGGTTGGGGAAGCTGTGCAAAATTTTGGGAGGAAAATGATGATGCTTTTCCTGCTGTACTCTCACAAAAGTTTCTAAGGAGAATGTAAAGAGAGGTTTCCATTACAATGTATTCATTCCTTCTCAGTGCACGCACGGTTCTTGCTATCATGCCTCCACTCCGTAGGCAGGAATGTTTCTTGCTTTCCAGAGAGTGTCAGCGTCCTGGCTACTTTAGCCATGGATGCTCACCCAAAGAATGCCGATTTTGTTCAGAAATAAATGACAGGGCTGCCGATAAGGCGAAAGAGGGACTGGCTGCGCAGTACGGTGGGGGCCGGGTAGGGGCAGGAGGAGACCTTACGGAAGTAGACACCCTTGTCCACCCACAACTCTAGCGAAGTTAGAGCCCAGTTGTCACCTCCGCTCCCCCATGAGAGCGGGGGGCACATCATCAATGCAGCCTGTTCGGCCTCCTGAGCCCGGCTCCGACTGTCGGAGGGAGTTCCAGGCTACCGGGAGGGCACCGGGCGAGGGGTATCGGGGGGTTGCCCTGGCCTCTTGCCCCCCCTTCCCACACATCCACTTTCAGCGTGGGGACAGCGGCAGCTCTGAAGATACGGAGCAGCGATGGAAGGAAGGCAGGAAGCCGACAGGTCTGTTTTCCCCACAGTGAGGGACAGACCCGGGCGGCAACAGCGCTCGGGTCGGCCAGCTCAGCGCCCGCCTTTGCCCTGAGACAGCTGGCCAAGAGCCATCGTGGTGTGCAGCTCTGAGCACAACGCGGCCACGGTGCTTCCCCCGCCACACACTCCCCCCAGCCCCTCACTGACATGCAACCCCTCTGGCCGTGGCGGCCAGCCGGAGACCCCGGGACATCCTCCTACCTTGAGTTGCGGGAGGGGACTCGGGGAGGGAGAGGAAGGCGGAGGCGGGGGAGAAAGGGCGGTGGCAGGACGCCGGGGACAGCCCGGGCTGCGGTGCAGCCGGCGTCCGGGCACCACTGACGGCGGCGGCTAGAGGGGAGGGAGGGAAGGAGGGAGCGAGGGAGGAGGGAGAGAGGGAAGGAGGGAGGCAGGGAGGGAGGGAAGAAGGGAGGGATGGAGGGACGGGAAGAAGGAGGGAGATCCGCCTCCCTTCGGGAGCGCTGCACAGCGCCCTTTAAAGGAGCAGGAGCCCGCTTTCTCTACGGCCGGCACTGCCGGCTACCCACACCGCCAAGTCTCGCCGGTGGCCGCCGGCCACCGGTGCGCACAGGGCTTCCCCCCACGCCGTTGCCCGAAGAGGCCGAACTCGCCGGACAGCGAGTATTCACAGCGTTAAAAGTCCAAGCTCCTACTTGGGGTCCCCGAGCCCGTTTTGTGAACGCGGAGGATGTGGGAGCTGGATCCTGCCGCCCGTGAAACTGCTTCAGAGACCCCTGCCCGTCCCCATTTTTCCCCGTGGGTGCGGGAGTGAGGGGAGTGCTCCTATCTCAGCCTGCGGGGGTGCTAGAAAAAGCTTCGGCTGCTTCTCGGCTTGTTCTGATGCTGAAACACGCCTGCTCCCGCTCCTTCCTTGAACTAGCGGGTACTGAACCCGGACTCTTCCCCGGACTGGAAGAGGATCCAGGGAGTGGGCGACCACATCTACCCCTCCCGCCCCCGACTCGCTCCTGAGAGTCAGCGCAGCGGAGGGGGCCTCTGGTAAAAGGACCGAGGCCTCCCTGCTGAATTGGGCTGGGAAATGTGTCGTCCGCTCCGCCTTGCGGGAGTGCCAATGATTTCCTCCCTCGCCCAGCCGTACTCGCCCCCGCAGCGCCACAGGCGTCTCTTCACCTCTTCTGAGCTTCTCCCGATTTTGTTTCGTGACTCGGACATGCCTTGAAGAGCTGCAGGATTTCCCCTGAGCCCCCCCGCCCACCCTCCACTTTGCAGCCTTCTCGAGGTCTGACCGCCAGGCAGATGTGATGACCAATTTGACAGGAAAATCCCCGTCTCCTCGCCTTTCCCTCACGCAAAATTCCCGTTCCCGGATCCGCCGGGAGAAGCAGCCCGTACCCCACAAATGGTGCTCAGGCGTTGCCCCGCTTCATCTACCCAAGCAACCCACCAGTTATCAGAGGCGGGAGGGGAGGACTCAAAAAGCGTCCAAGAGATGGGTCTGGAGCGGGTGGGGGTGGGTGACTGAAAAGCTCCTATAATTAAATAAACAGCAGAGTTGTTGTGCGAAGTAAATAAATAGTCAATGATCCCATTGTGGAGCCGAGCGCAGGCGGCACGGATTGCGGCGGGCTCGCAGCGATTGGGCTCCGGCCGCTGTGACTTGCAGCTTAATCGGTCCCACTGCACATCCCTTAATTACTTGCAGCACACTTCCATGGCCGACAAAAAACTCATTAGTCAGTTCATTTGCCTGAAGCGGTAATGGAGATAACTCTCGTTAAAAGCAAACGCACTGCTAAAGCAAAGCGCTTCTTGCCACCCTGGGAGAGGAAGGGAGCAGGGCAGGAGCTGCTTCTTCAGGACTCCAAGACTAAGCGGGCCGCTCTCCGGGTGGAAAACTGAGCGAAACAGCGTCTTGGAAAGCTGAGTTCTGTAAGATCCTGCAGGAGGGAAAGGAATGGCGGGGGATCGCCACGGGAGTAACCAAGTCATCTCCACGATCTCCGGGGGAGGAGAGGCAGGTTAATGCTGCAAGACCAGCCAGAGGGTGGGAAGTATATGAGGTCGGATAAGCANTATATATATATATATCGCTGACGGCTTTTGGATTGTTACTTACTATCCAGAGTTTTCTGACCAGAGAACAGAGAGCAAGTCAAACATAAAAAGACACGAGTCAAGGGTGTCACTGCAAGATGACAGAAAGGAAGGCAGGGAAAGAAAATGGGTACGGTTCTAACATTGCAGATGGATTGTGTAATACTCTCATGTAGTCACTTCAACTCAACTACATTGATGTAGAGCCTTTTCCCTTGTTGCCTGGGTTACATTTCTGTCCAGACATGAAATTCTCAATGCTTTCCTCAGCCAACCACAGTTTACAAAGAATTAGGTCCTCTCTGACAAGAAAGAGGTTTTCAGTGCCACCAATGCTTATCCTGACCTATTGTTTAGGATATTTAGGGACTTTGCATATGTTTCATTAGTACTCAGATAGAGAATATTGGAGCAGGAATGTTGGATCAACAAGCCTAAGATTACACTGCAAGTCAGGGACATAATAGGAAGTCTGTGATCATAATTTCTCAAGTGTTGAGCACTGCAAAACTCCTTCATTTCAATACTGACAGAACTTCTCGTGTTTCTTCCCAGTTACACTGAAGGAACTTTGAACTTTATCAGTATTGACCACTAGAAAGAAAAAGGAAGGCACAGACCCAGTTTGTCAGCATCCAAAATGAGCTGTAGCAGAGAATTTGCTACACAAGGTTCTGGGCTGTAACAAGAAAAAACGATCCAAAAAACAACCAAAAACAAACAAACAAACAAAAAACCAAACATAAAGAAAACAAACAAAGAAAAACAACTTCCCCAAGCCAGCACCCAAACTTCTTTATTTACTTGCTTCTTTTTCATTCTTGACTATTTTAACTGCAATTTATAAATTTATCAGATACATGTCATATACATGTCATCTTTACACCAGCCATTTAAAACAATTTTTATAAATGCCACTAAGAATTTAAGCCCACTAAAAGCAAACACATTTTCAAAGATCTTTGTGAAAATGGTTTTTCCCAGCATTATTTTTAAATATTTAAAATTAAATTATCTAGGTTTATTACATTTCCATTTGGTGCATTTACACCTCAATGTTAGGAGTAATGTAAACTTGTAGTCCAAGTACTTTAAGCCTTCCAAAACAAAATTACCAAAGAATGGGAGATTCATCCTTTCCCCACAGAAATCCATCACTAGTACCTCGCAAATCTGAATATTTAATACTTCTTTTCTTTCCTGATATATCTTTCAATTTAGGTCAGCTATGATGGCATAAACACTGACAGAATTTAAGGTCTTTCAAAAAAGTTTCCATCAAACATTTTTTATAATGTCAGATCTACAAAGACCCCAAACCAACCAAAACAACAATCTTTTAGGGATTCTGGATACTGTGGTTTAACAGCCCTAAACAGATTCTGTCCAGTTTAATGACTCAAATCTGAGTACTGACATTTGTTCAACATGAGTAGTTCACAGCTTGTGCCCTGCCACAAAAAACACTCAAGCAAACCTTTGGGACTTCAGATTGCAGACAAGTGAGTTTTTTGTTCTTTCTGCCAGACATTGTTTTATTTTTTTTTTTACCCTCTTGCAGTTGTGAAAAACACTGTGTGGTCTTTCAGGAAATCTGTCTCCTACTGCTATGACATAAAGATTTTTGGTACAGATCATGGGCAAAGAAACAATTATTGTGGTTTTGGCCAAAGAAAATCCTCCCAAGTATTGTCTTTTGCAGCTTTTAATGATGACCTTGTATATTAATATTCTTGGTCAAACTGGCTGCATGTATCAAGCCATGTCCCTTCAAAAAGAAGAATGAGTCAAAGGAGGATGGACTAAAACCAAAAAAATCTACCTAAAAGAAACAAGTCCCTTTCCTGGTATTATCCACTTGAGGGAGACAATGAGCCATAGGTTATATCCATATATCAGTTTGATATATACATGCAAAATTTATGAGGGATTTGTTTGTGTTACTGTTAATTTAAAAAATACTGACCTGTGTAACATAGCAGGCAGGAAGTTTCTCGTAGCGCTGCATCAATCTGTACCTCAGACAGTTTTCTTTCCTTCCTGCCTAGCAAGATGGGATCGTTCAATGACTTTCACTGATAGGAATGTCCAGACTCTTTCAAAATGACATTCCATAATTCTAGAATTAATATATCACATTTGGACTACTTTACCGGATTCAAGACTTACATTTTGCACACTTTATGATTTAAGAGATATACCAAAGTGTAGTAACATTACTAAGAGGGCAGAAATAGACAGCACCAGACGCCATAAAAGGATGAAGCTTAACCTGTGCCTGAATGTCTTTGGACATACATACATGGCTGGGAAGCTTTATTTTATTTGGTGCCAGTCATGATGCATTGTACAATATTTTCCAAAAGACTGACATAGTTTGAAATCCTCTCAGAAAGACTTTAATGGCTTAGCTGCTGTTAGAAAATAATCATATGTTTGCCTTGAACAGCCTTATGGTAATTGACAAACACCACTCTTCTACCTGCAGAGCACATAAAGATGAATTTTTATTCCTCTCTCTAAAACTGTCTTCTGAACAACAGAATAAATATTATGCAGGAAACTAAATGTCGCTCCTTTCTTGAAGAAAGCCAAGACGGAGGACACAGGAAGCTCCAGACCATTCAGCTTCATCTCAGTTCCTGCAAAACTGATAGAGCAGCTAATCTTGAAAACTGTTTCCAGGCACATGAAGAAAGTAAGATTTTTAGGAGGAGTCAGCATAGATTCACCTAGGGAAAGTCAAAATTAGGTGACAGCTTGGTGGATGAGGGGAGAGCAGTGGATATTGCCTACTGCACTGCTTCCTATAAGATTCTCATAAAGCAGCTGCTGATGTATGGGCCAGATAAGCAGAAGGTGAGGTGGGTGGGAAACTGGCTGAATGGCCAGGCCCAGAGTAGCATGATCAGTAGCATGAAGTCTAGGGGGAGGTCAGTAAATAGCAAAGTACACCAGGAGTCATTACTCCATCCATTTAATTCCACATCTTCATTAATGATATGGATGAAGGGCAAAGTGTACCTTCAGCCAGTTTGGCAGTGATACCAGAGTGGGAGGAGCAGCTGATACAGAGGATTGTGCTGCCATCCAGAAGGATGTTGACAAGCAGGAGTGGCCTGACAAGATTCACATGAAGTTCAACAGAGGCAAGTGCGGGGTCCTGCACCTGGGAATGAACAAGCCTCCAATTTGTAGTTTCTTAGCTGTAACACTGCTGGGCAGGAAAAATTTTGGAGTCCTCGTGGACACTCAGTTAAACTTGAGCTGGCAGTGTACCATTGTGGAAAAGGCTGATGGTATCCTGGGCTGGATTAAAAGAAGTGCTCTGAGGTTGAGGGAGGTGATTCTTACCCTCCATTTAGCGCTGGTGAGACCACACCTGAAGTAATGTGTCCAATTCTGGGCTCCTGAGTACAAGAGACACATGGACAAACTGAAAACCATCCGAAAAAGAGAAACGATGAAGAGACTAAACGGTCTGCTACATGAAAAAGGACTGAGAAATCTGGAACAGGTTAGCCTGGAGCAGGGATGTCACAGACAAGAACTTATAAATGTATGTAAATATCTGAAGGAAGGATGCAAAGAAGATGGAGCCAGGCTCTCTATTCACTGGTGAGCAGGGACAGAATCAGAGACAGAAGCCACCAATTGAAATACAAGGTGTTCACTCTGAACATCAGCAAATATCAACGTAGGCTGTCCAGTGAATGAATGGAGTCTCCCATCTGGAAGATATCTACCGCTCTGGACATGGCCCCAGGCAAACAGCTGTAGGTGGCCTTGCTTGATTAGGGAGAGGGTTAGGCTAGAAGACCTTCAGAGGCCCCTTCCAATCTCAACCATTCCTGTTGATTTTCTTCTGTCTCCCCCAGTCCATTCTATTCTGGATGATTTTTAAGTATCTCAAAACTGCTTTTGTCGGTGTTTCTAACTGGTCCATATCACTGCACTACAGGGAGCAGAACTGTATATAGTACAGAAAATACTACAACAAAATTAGTGGGTGGAAGGAAGGACTACTATTACTGTTTTCAGTTTCCCATCTTGTTCAGAAATCCCAGGATGATTTTTGACTCTTGCAATAGCATGATATTATAGTTTCACATTTGCTGCATCACAATAAAATCTATGTCCTTTTCTGCTTAACTACCCCTGATTAGTTGCTTCCTCACTTGCACTTGCTGAACTACTTATTTACTCCCAAGTGTAGAAACCTGTGTTTGTATAATATTATATTTTTCCAGAACACTACTTCAATTTATTGAGACACATTCTAATTTCTGGGCCTAACCAGAAACATTTCTTCTGTTGCTCCTATATAGCCTTCATCAAACATTTAAATGAGGTTCCCAAGTCAATATTTGCAATAGTAAATGTGCAATAGCAACATAGCAGGTCATAAAGAATTCTAGAGAAGTATTTTTTTCTTCTTCTCTCCTTGAGGTTCAACAGCATACCAATAAAACTGTTGTGCACCAACCTCTACATTCCATTTTGCTTATGCAAGTGTCATGTCTTGTTCAGGTTTATTCTTAGAAACACTGGAGTCTTGTTTATGAATACTAATATATTTTATCAAGTGTCTTATCCTTGTGCTTTGTTCTTTGAGCCCAGTAGAATTTCCCTCCTCCACTTTAAAGAAATTATAAATAGGAATATGTATTTGTCAATTTAATGAATTTGTGTATCTCTGTCTTTTTACAAAACCGGTGCTAATTTAGATGTATGGAAGAAAAATATTGATAGATGGACCAATAAAGCCCTCTGGCTATAAATGTAGCTTTGAAAAAAAATAAAGGCAAAACATAAAGGGAGCAAATTACATGACTGGGACTTAGTTTTGCATCTAAACTTAGAAGCAGTTATAATGGGTACAAAATTACGTAATTCAAGGAACCCCAACAAAACCCAAACAAAACAACAAGAAAACACCACCAGTTAATTTTTACAAGCTCAGTACTTAAACATACATGAGGAAAATTGAAAATTCCTAGTTTATGTCTTAAACAAGACCTGGATATATCACCTGATAATAGAGCTTTAAACAGTTCTATGGTTGATAACAAAAAAAACCCCTTTAATTAATGGGGAGTGGAATTTTTTCTAGCATGAGACTATGCCCAACAGATAGGTAACCTTGAACTATAAATATGGAAGAAGAATATGGAATTCTAATAATGGGAAGAAATTTCAATTTAACTTTGCAACCAAATTTTTTACTCATATAAAATTTAAACTTCAGCATTAAGATAAGAATTAAATGGGTCTATCATCATTCTACTTTTTTAATGTTTCACTCAGTATATATCACATAAACAATTAATATTAATCATGCATCAATGAGCTGTAACTGTTTTTGTACAGCTGTACTGTTACATTGCCAGTATATTGGCAATTATGCCCAAAATCTCCATACATGGGGAACTTTGTGTTTGTTGATCACATTTACAATATTAAAAGATAACTGATTTCCAAGTGTCTGAGTTATTTATTCACTGTGAATTTAGAGAAATAATTTTCAAGGGGAAATATCATAGCAGGGGACTTAGGTAACAGGTTGTTCAAAATGCCTAATCTTAAGTGGATAATATAAAAAGCATTCACAGGTGATATTTTTGTGGTTAATATGCAGCTGAGAACAAACTTTCATCCTCAAATATGTATCCATTTAAACCAAGTAATCTGTTATATAGTCTGATGAATTATAATTAATCCTATTTACTTTCCTGGGGTTTAGAAACTGACACAAATCCACTGTCAAGATTCAGATATATGGCACTGTATAGCCTATATTAGTTGTGGTGGCACACAGTAGCTAGCTGTCACTACTAGCTGCTCATTAGGACAACTGGTAAAGTGTGCTTCATTGACTTCAGACTCAGAACAGAAGAATTAAAGTGTACTAGTGTGTAGAAAATTACAATAACTGTGCTGTGTCTAAATCTCTTTGAGGTGCTGGAAAGTGAATTTCACCCAAAGCAAGCCTACGCTTCTAATCTACCTTGAAATTGTTTTAGTTAGACTATATAAAGTGTATTTGGTCCATTTCAGAGGAGGAAAGGAAAGGAAATTGCTCCACTATTCAAACCTAAGCAGTTTATCAGATATGGAAAGTCATTTCTAGTATGTGAAAATACCCCCTGGGGCACATTCCTCTACAATATGCATCTTAAGTAGATAGGAAGTCACATACCATGGCATTATATTATAAAACAGAATAATGACCTACTTTAGCAATGATAACCAAAAGTGAAGTAATGGGGCCACAAAAATATACAAAAATAAACACCTTTATTAAGTATTTCTAGGTCTTTTTTATAGAATCACACAGTTGTTTAGGTTCTAAAAGACTTCTAAGATCATCAAGTCCAACTATAAAACATGTACTGCATCCACATGCCTTTTGAACATTTTTAGGGATGGCAATTCCACCATTCCATGTGTAATCTGTTCCCATGCCTGAACACCCTATCAGTGAAGAAATTTTTCCTCGTATCTAATCTAAACCTCCCCTAGTGCAACTTGAGGTCATTTCCTCTTGTCCTGTCATTTTTTACCTGGGAGAAGTGACTGACACCCACCTCACTACAACTTCCTGTCAGGTAGAGATCAATGAGGTCTCCTCTTGAGACTCCTTTTGCCCAGTCTAAACAACCCCAGCTCCCTCAGCTACTCCATTTGAGACTTACACTCCGAAACCTTCAACAGCTCTATTGCCCATCTCTAGACCTGTTCTGGCACCTCAATTTCCTTCTTGTAGTAAAGGGCCCAAACCTGAACACAGGTTTCAAGGGGCTGCCACACCATTGCCCAGTACTGATGGCCAATCACTGTCCTTACTCCTGCTGGCCACATTATTTCCTATACAAGCCAGGATATCATTGGTCTTGGCCATCTAGGCACACTGCTGGTTGTCAATCATCTGACTGGCAACCAATACCTCCAGGTTCTTTTCCTCTGGGTCACTTTCCAGCCAAGATTTTCTCTGCCCCAAGTCTTTACCCCTACATGGGTATTACTGAAATGTAAAATCTGGCACTTCTTTATGCAATTGGCTTCAACCTGTTGATCCAGACTTCTTATCATCTATCAGATTAACACACCCAGTTTAGTGTCATCTACAAACTTATTAAGGGTGCGCTCAATCCTGTCATCCAGATCATTGATAAAACATTAAATAGGACTGGCACCAACACTGACCTTTGTGGAACGTCACTTGTAATTGTCCCTCAGCTGGATTTAATTCCATTCACCACCATGCTCTGAGCCAGCCATTAAGAGAGCTCTTACCCAATGACGAGTGCATCTGTCTACACCATGAGTAATCAGTTTCTCCAGAAGAATGCTATGGGAAACCATACCAAAATTCATGGCCTTTCCTGACCCTTAAGCCTGTCACCTTGTTGGAGAAGGAAACCAAGTTGGTCAAGCAGGATCTGCTTTTCCTAAACCAATGCTGGCTGGCCCAGATCTCTTGGTTGTCCTGATTGTGTCTCATTATGGTCCCCAAAATTATCTGCTCCATGATGTTCCTTGGCATCAAGGCCAGATTGACAGGCCTGCAGTTTCTTAGATGGTTCTTCTGACTCTTCTTGTACGTGGTCACCACATTTCTAATTTCTAATCAACTGGGACATTCCTGGTCAACCAGGACTTCTGGTAAATGATGGATTGTCTTGATGAGCTCTTCCACAAGTTCCGTCAGTACCCTCAGGTGGATAAAATCTGGCTCCATGGATTTGTGCATGTTTAACTGGCACAGCAGGTTGCTGATCATTTCATCCTGGTTTATGGCATTAATTCTTCTCTTCATCAGTAACTTCCAGCCTAGGGGGCTGGGTACTCAGGGAGCAACTTGTTACTCTATTAAAGACTGAGACAAAAAAAGACCTCAGTCTTTTCCTTATTCTTTGCCCCTCTACATCTAGGAAAGGATGGAGATTGTTCTTAGCCCTGTTTCTGGGTAATGATGTACTTGAAAAAAATGTGGCTTTTGTCTTTTACAGTAGTAGACAGATTAGGCTCTAGATGGGCTTTGGTCCTTTTAATTTTTTTACTGCATAACCTTACAACATCCTTGTAGTTCTCCTGAGTGATCTACCCATTTCTCCAAAGGTATTATACTTTCTTTTTTCCCCCTGAGTACCAGACAAAGCTCTCTGTTCAGCCAGGCTGGTCTCCTTCTTCAAAAACTCAACTTTTGGCTCATATGGATGGCCTGCTCCGTTTCTCTAGGATTTCCTTCTTAAAGCCTTCCTGTACTCCTTTGTCCTTCAGAACTACCTTCCAAGAAACTCTTACAAACAGTCTTCTAAAGAGGCCAAATTCTGCCCTCCAGAGGTCAAGATAGTAGTTCAGATGATCCACTTCTTGAATAATTTACTTCTTGAAGAATCAAAAACTTAATAATTTGTGATTGCTATGCCCAAGACAATCTGTCACATCAGTCCCCAGTCCTTCTTTCTTCACAAACAGCAGGTCCAGTGGGACATCTCTCATGGCTGGCTCACTCATCCAATACTTCTTACATTTTAAGCATTTTTTAGAAACTTGTGTTCCTTAATTTTTTTGTTAACATTCATTTGCTGGGAACAAAAGTCTTAGCTTCTGGGAGAACAGCTTAAGCATTGTAGTCAGCACAATTTGAATATTTAGTCAAATATCTTGTCAAATTAGGATCTGACATAGAGAAGACATTTCATGCTCTGCAAGGATTATCTTCTCTGGAGAGCATACTATATGCAAGTTCAGAAATGAAGATCACATTTCAGAGATAAGAACTGCTTAATGCTCCAGGCTTGGACAGCCACAAAAATAATCTTTAATGCTTAATCACAAGATATGCTTGAAATACATTGTATAGGAAAATATCCTAGAAGTGAAAGGCACAAAGAAGGACTTCTTTCTCATTATTTGAGATTGCTGAAACCAGAATTCTGAAGTCGCTGACAGAATAAAAAGGTGGTTGGACATATTATTCTGAGAGAAAGTTCAGGATAAGCGGGAGAGCATGAAACCAGTGCTGTAAATAGCAGAACCTGGACCTGAAACTGAAAATTAGGAAGGATAAGAGAAACCAAAAAGCTGTTCCAGAACTGACCGTTCCCTAGCTGGGAGGAAGGGAGGAACTTAAGAACAATATTAGAAGGGAAATTAAATATTCTAAACTTACTGAAATTACCTGAAATCTACAAGACACTGAAGCTATTGGGACAGCTGCCAGAAGTGAAACCACACAAGCTATCTTTGGACAATTTGGGGGAGTTTGCTTTGGGGAGTTTGGATGCAAAACATCTCTATGGAAGCGTTTTAAACTTTAATTCTGCAATCCATATAATTAGCATTGTACCCCTAACTTGTCACATTTATTTCTCTATAAATGATGATTGATGTCTTGAAAACACAGAGGATCAGGTTTCGCAGTCCAGTAAGGTAAACGTCCTGCCTAAAGAGAAGCTGAGAAACCTTCCAGCTTCCTAGATTTCCTAGCAAAACCAAAAACCAAACAAAAAACCAAAAAAACCCAAAAAGCCAAACCAAAAAAAAAAACCCAAGCAGTGTCCTTCCACCTTAAAAGTTTATTTTTCTTTTTCTCCTAACAGATAGCAGGCATTACTCTAGTGTCTTTTGATACAAAAGAGCAGAGATACATCTCCTTTTCTAAACACAGCACTCCCTTTTAGAAGTCATTCAGGAAGAATATCTAAATCAAATGCAAATGTTTATCTCAACAGGATGAATTTATAATGAACAGTAAGGAGGAGGAGACAAGTATATCAGATCAAGACTTAATTTGAAGTCAAATGCTTTGCTGGATATTTTTCTTCTTTCAGACTTTACATGAATCCAAGAAGGGAGAAGTAGCATTAATGATACTTTCATCTTTCATGTTTTATTAACAAGTCTTTTACAACTGGAAAACAAACAATGACAAAAAAAGGGGACAGGAACAATTCTAAAAATCACTGAAGAGGGAATTAAGACAAAGCAAAAAATATTAAAATAAAATCAAGTGAAAGCTAGCTCTTACCAAAAATAATTTCTTATACATGTCACTGCAATTTAAATAGGTGGAACACATAGGGACAAATGCATTAAATCTGAGTTTGCCACTTTTAAAGGGAACATTTCCACAAATGATAAGAATATTTTCATGTAAATCCCTACATTTTACAGTAGATAGCACTGTGAGTCAGATGATTAAATAAAGTTCAGAACTTTGAACAGCAGGTTTTACCACAGGTCCCATAGGCAAAAGAATGGAACGAATCATTTCTTATGGGCTTCTCTGTGGCAGGCAAAAGGTGTCTTTGAACAGTCTAAGCAGTCAGTTTATAGCACCCAGAGGAGAAGAACAAACTTGGATTGAATCATTTACATGATATTCAAAACCCACATATCTGTAACTAATATGAGGACCTGCCCTGTGTGTTACAAAAAATAAATAAGGAAATAAACCTGACATTGGTGTTATTTACTCTTTTCTTTGTAACAGACCTTGAAGGCAGTATTATCTGCTGTTTCATAGTTAACTGCCGGTTGGGAAGTTTGGGAAACAGGTATTTCAAAATTTAATTACTTTTCCCCTACCTTTTCACTTTAGGAAAGCCATAAATAAACGTCTACAAGAAAATAAGAATTTGAAGTATTTCCAGTTGTATCCATTCAGAACTTAAAAACACCTTTAAGCCTCTAAATGCCGCTGAATGCTAATATCCTCCCCCATTCAACTCTCTCAGTTGTAAAACTCGCTCCCCTCTATCGGGGAAGGTGTCATTCATCCCTTTTGATGGGTCGTAACTGGCTCAGGCCTGAAAATTCCCTCGGGGGAAGTACTTGGACATTCACACATAGGCCTGAGGGTATTCATCCCATCTTAAGGATTCAGTCTCACTGATGTGAGAAGCAGCTTCATGACTTAGAAGGTGTCCTAAGACATCAACAGCTGCCGAAATGGCCCCAGACTAATTTCTAGGAATATCCATCAGAGGATTGTGGTAGCCCTACACAATTCAAAAATCAGAAAAATAGTAGCAGTGTTACAGCAGAAGTACGGTCTTCCCAAAGTAGAAAAGATGGTAAAATGTAGGTGTAGAAGAAGGGATTACAGGCAACCCCTTGCCCCTGATAAATCACACTTGCACTAATTACCAAAGAAGAGGAACACACTTCCCCTTAACGGATCTCAGCTGTGACTAATAAAAATAAGTGTGATAAAAGGGGTGGGCTGGGTAGTTAGGGGATTTTGGAAGAGGGTGTGGAGAAAGAGGACCAGAGAAGCCCTAAGAAGGAAGGAACTATCTAGAGAGACATGAGGATGAGAGTTGTTGCAATAAAAGATCTGCTATGAGGTCAGTCTGGGTGTAATGGAGTCAGAGCCTGCACTCATAGTCAAGCTGGGTGAAAGTTGTGTTCAGAGTCTGCAAACCAATACTTGCAGTCACAGTCCACGGAAATAACTAGGTGTCAGAGTCTGCAGCTGGACCCTAAAGTAGGAGCTTGCTGTAATCAGAGTCAGGGTGGCTGAACTGTAAACTGGTACCTTTTACATGCTGGTCTTAATTGATATTATTCATGACTCCTTATCAGACTCCAAAATGCCCTCAGATTACAGTAATTTCACGATTATAAGCTG
>PYHW01010334.1:3043286-3069380 GCA_013186435.1 Turdus rufiventris
GGGCTGCACTGCCTGAATGAGGGAGCTCCCCACCTCCCTCTCCCCACTACGCTGCTGGCACGGAGCCCGGTTCCACCCGCCGCGAAACAGAGTAACCAATTTGTAACAATTGCATAAACCCAGGTTTTACTGGCAGGTGCTCAGCTCAGCACCTTGGCTTGCACTTCTGGGGTTGGAAATGTCAGAAAATTATTCACATATTAGCCACTCCTTTCCGGGGTGGGAGCAAAATTTCAGTCAAAATGGTGCGGCTTGTAATCGTGAAATTACTGTAAATGGTAGCTGCAGTCCCCCTGGAGTGACAGATATGGTTCAGTTGAAGCAGTGTTCCTGTAGAACGTGCAATTTCCCTCCGAAGGTCCAGTGATGATGTGGAGAAGTCCGGTTTTCCTCTGGAGTCCAGATGGAAAAAGGGTTACTTGGTGTCCCAAAATCTCAGTTTTCACCTTGGTAGGACAGGCTTGGCTCTTCCCCCTGGCTGGAGCAACTCCCAATGGGATGAAGTAATTTTATTAGTCACACAGTGGGACTCAATGGACCGTTAGCTCCCTAGAGGAAGAATGGGTTTTGAAAAGATAAAGAACAATGCCCCACCTGGTTACAATGGATGGCCCATTAGCAGAATTTCTCCCACGGAGATAAGGTTCACTGCCCCACTTGGTCACATGAGATGGTGATAGAACAGATACTTTTGATCACATCCTGTATTGTAACCCAAAACAGATTGAAATTCTGGAATACAACAAACTGGGAAATAATCTCAGTAAGACAAAAATACTCTTATAGTAACGTCTTGCACAAACTAAAGTTACGGTCAGGAAGACCTAGAAAAATTTAAACCTGATTTGAAATCAGCAGACCACTACAAACTCTCCCAGAAAATTCTTGCAAAAATATAAATTAAACCTGTTAATTATTTTAATAATTGTAAATTATAGATTCTTGCCGCATTTAGACTGCTTCAGAAGAGAAAGGGTTCTCTTTTCCTAAGTCTGGGACTTTAAGAGATAAACTCAATTCAGCTAAAACAATAGAATATTAAGTGTGAAGAGTAACTTTGTTCCATGAAATATTTTACTTTTATTTTTATTTTTGTTTTGGTTTTGAACTACTAGTTCTTCCCTCAGTTAAAAGACTCTTGAAAGACTTTCACATATGCAATGTAAATGCATTAATTTGTTCAGGTAAGGGCATTTTGTGTAACTTTCATTTTATTTTATTTAATTCTTGGGACTAAATATTAATCTCGTGTAGTTGCATAGATCTTGCTGACTGAGTTACAGTGAACTATTTATTCTAGAACTAACCTTGCACCTTTTAAGGGAGCAAGGCATTTAATGTTTCTCTGCTAGTATCACAGCATATTTTTGGGTTGTTGCATCCTATTCAGAAGAAACAATTTGGAAGAAAACAGGCTATCAATTATCAAAATACAGATTGCAGATGAAGAGCTTTCATTTTAAAGTCCTTACATTCATACATTGTTCGTTCAATCAATACTAACAATATAATGACCAAACTAAGTGGCCAGTCCAGGTTGCATCTAAAATGTTTAAAGCAAGATTTCAACCAGAGTAATTTTGTTTTCAGAATGATTCTACTATTAGATCATCACTGTAAAGTCTAGTTGTATAATATATTGTACTAGATAAAAAGAAAAAAACCAAGAAACAAAAACCCTGGAATCTCAGCAATGCAAGTGCTTTTGTTAAGATTACAGCAGCAATTTAACAAAAAATATATTCATAGGTCCCAGGGATAGAAGAAAACTTTTGTTGTCTATCTTTCTACCAGTACAGGATTACTCTTATGTTTACTAACATGCAATTAGAAGAGAACAGCACCACATTATCTTAGGTCATTGACAAACTATTTAGGTCATTAACAGATATGTTTAATGAGAAATTATCCAACAAACCCTGTGGGAAAAATATGGGCATCAGTCTAGATACTACAGTGAGTTCCAGGTTTTGTTTCTCTGGAACTTGCCACTTGCAAGGTTGCTTGGGGATTTTTAATGACATTTGTTTTCTTGATTACAGAAATAACAGCTGCATTAGCCTTATGGATACAAACAATTAAATAGGGTTTGGCTGAAATTTCTGTTAAATTTAGATTTACAAGACAAATAATCTTAAACCCAGTAAAGTTTGAGGATTATAGTGCAAAGGACTCTGTTGAAACAAGATAATTTTTTTACAGACACTTGAGTGTATCTACACAAGCTGTCTATATGTGATACAAAGGGAATTTGCTTGACTGAAATAATCACCCTGTTGGAGTTCTTTCTCTTTGAGTGCTTTAAAGCCTTAACAATGAAAGGTCTCATCAGCTATTTGTGTTTGCACTATTGCTTAGGATTGCTTTGATGGTGCTTTAGAACTGACAAAGAGTTTTTGAAGATGGATTCTCATGTTCAAAGAAAAAGTGACAAGATCATGTTCAGGTTGAAGCAGTTGCTTCACTATTTCATAGTGCTTTTTTTATTTTGCTTTTTTTTTTTTTTTTTCCTCCTTTTAAATGAGCCTTAGGACTTTAGAGATACCAGAATAACTGCTCTGCGGCAATGCCACTCATGATCCAGAATTCTTATTAGACTGAATTGCTACAGTCTCTGTCCTGCTGTAGTATCTGAGCACTGATGATTTTTTTATAATGTTTTGCTGCGGAATTTCCCAAGAAACTCAGAATCTATACTGGATAACTGCGTATGTGATCTATGAAACTATAAGGACCTGGTAGGAAATAGAACAGAATTCATGAGTATTCTGACCAAAGAAAATTTGAATAGATGACACAAACAGTTGAATGTTAGAATGTTTATGCTCACAAATACTCTCTTTATTTTTTCCAACATTTTTTAAACTAAAATTCTTGAACATCTAAAAATATGTTATGAAACAGTCTCTATACATGGTTAGAAATGTTTCATTGCTGTGGTATATAAGGCTGGCTAAAGAACTGTTGCAATTTCTCTATAATAATAGTAAATAAGTTTGGAGAAGCAGGGGAGGCCCTGATAAATATGCATATAAAAGACTTTTCCAGTGAGCTTTCAGATGGACTTCAATGCTAAAATAGAAGGTAGTTGGTTAGGAAGTTAAAATCTCATGACCTGCACTTCTAAATATTGCCATAAAGTAGTTTAGAGATTGAAATATGATGTCGAACCACAAGAGAACGTGCAGAAACAGGTGCTGATCTACATTCATATTCTATCCTCAAATCATTTAAATGAACATGAATGAGGTAAGAATATAGAAAATATCAGCAAAATCTTCAATATGCTAAGGAGTCATGAAAAATTGAATTACCATATGAATATGAGACAAGAAAGAGAAAACAGAAACAAAAGCAGGATAAAAAAAAGGCAAGCTGAAATTTCTGTTCTGGAGAAAGACACAAATTCAGTATACCAAATTACAGTAGAGATTAAATAAAATTTAAAAGAAACAAATAGGAAGACATAAAAATGAAGAAGGAAAATACAATCAACAAACCAGATGAGGTCATTACAAATTGGTTTCACTTGAAAATTTAGAATTCCTTAGACAGGAAGAATCACAAATCCTCTTGATAGCAGCACAAATGTCAAAGCTCTGGGCCTCATGTAGCGCCCAAGCCAAGGGGGCCCCCAAAGTGCATTCTCACAGCCTTTCTCCCAGCAGTCAGGTTTGAGACCATACAGCTCTGCCTTATCAAAGCTGACCTTAAACACAGACAGTTAAATCCCACGAAGATGGAACAAAGAGGTTGCAGAGCTTTTGCACCTTACTCAGGACCCTGAATATCAAATATTTAGCCAAATACGCAGAGTCAAATTAATTAAAACTTCTGCAGTGTTTTGAATGAAGTATCATTAAAGACATTTAAGGGTATCTTCTGATCCTTGCTATGTGTTCTACTTCTTGGCTGGATTTTTTGAAACATAGTTGAAAATAAAATGAGAGAAAATGGATAATGGTCATTGAATCAATATTTATAGTCCAGTCTGTATCAAAAAACACAAAATAAAAATTATCACAATATATCAAAAGGAGAAGGACTAGCAGAGAAGTAGTTAGTCAAAGAGCAGGCTGCAAACTTGGCTTCTTGGCTTAAAAGCATGTATGAACAGCTACAGTGAGAGGAAGTGGCAGCTGTGCATGGCTATCTTCCTACTCTTTCACTTCTTCTACTGGGAAAATAAAATCGAGAGGACAAGATATCATACACTGAAAGCAAGAAAAAACCTTTAGCTTTAAACAACTTTGAAGAAATGAATGTCTACTATTATTCTGTGTGGGTGGTTGGCTTAATATGTGGGGGTTTGCCCCCCAGTCCTCTGAGAAGAAACTAGTACATGACCCACATTCTTTCAAAGTCTGATAGATCCTGAAATTCATCCTTGACATAGTTACCAAAATTCTTAAGCCCTTCAATTTTTTAACTTCTGCAGGCATAGAATCAGTTTTTGTAAAAACAAATTTCATAGTCTCTTTAGTATGGCTAGAGTAAAATAGCTGATTAAACTTCTTCCCAATTAAAAAAAAAAAAAGAAACCTGAAACAGAAGCAGTATACATATTTGGTACAAAACATTCTCTTTTCATAATGGGCTCCAGCTGTGATTCTATGTAAACTAGGAAGATGGGCAGCTAGTTTAAGAGCACTGTATGCACAGGTCAGTGTGGGCTTGTTATTCAGTGCTCAATCTAATAAGGATATAGAAACCACAGTGGAAAACCTGACTAGCTGGACAGTGTTCAATATATTATATTGTGAATAGACAGGGATAGTAATTATGTAAGTTCAATTGATAAATAATTAAAATTACTAGAAAAGAACAAGTAGTAGGTCCCTTTGGATTTCCATGTAAAAGAAAAGCTTTTAAGTACACTGGCTTCATTACACAAAAGAAAGCAAGAGTGTAAGAGTTATATACACAGTGACAAGATATTAATTCTGAAATGATAATTACATTCAAAGTCAGTAGATCAAAACTGAACTGTGTAAACAAATCTGGTATGGTTCCCCTCTTTATAATAGCTCTGTCGAGATTAGTTATTGGCAAAATTCAAAGGCTTAAAAGTTCACCAGTGATACACATTCTACATTTTAAATTTGCACTTGAATATTAGTTTACAGCTTTAATGCCAAGATAATGTGAATATTCTAGAAAGTGATTATGCTTTATTTCCTGGTCTTCCTCACAAGAGAAGAGCCAAAGTTACAATAATATTTTAGATCATCTCATGCCAAGTGGACACTCTTTAAAGCAGCCTGTTCTCCTTTATTTAATCTTCATATGGCTCTCACCCAGCTTCTTCTGACTATTGTTCCCATCAACAAAAAGCATCAATTTCATTAATTTTTTTTCTACCTTCTTGTCTTTCACAAGGTTAAGAAGAATATTTGATATTCTTTTGAAAATCTGCTGGACAAAAATAAGCTTGAGTTTTCTGACCCACAGAATATTTTGGTAGTTAAGGAAATAAAGATTTTTTGCCATTTACAGAAAAAATATTCCTTTGCAACAAACCAGAAAAATAGTGAAATCATACGCATATTGTGGTTTTGTTCTAAAAAGAATCATGTACTGACAAAGTTCCAAACCAAGGTCTTATTTACCCAATGTCATTAGTTAAATTGCAACTTAATTCTACAACTTAGGAACAACTGATATGATAGTGTCTCACTATTGGATCTGCACCTAAATTCTATTTTCAAGTTATCATCATAATTACTGAAGAAAATAGGATAGCCAGATTTTTTGACTCATAATTTATACAACAACATTTTATGACCAGAAGCTGCAAGATACTTTTCAGAGACCTGAGGGGAGGGGATTTTCCAAGAGTACCGCATAGACACTCTGATTACTCTATTACAAAATAGAAGAGGAAATCAAAAGAACATGTATGGATTACCTCACAATGCCATTCTCAGCAAGACTTTGTCCTATCAAAAAGACAAATCATTCTTCTCATTGGTATGAGAATATCTCCAGAGCAGGACATATGATAGAGTTATGCCCAAACTTCCTGCATTTCATGAGTAAATGTATCCCAGTAGCCACAAACTAACCATCCCTGGACTGACTGTGGTGGGGAAAAAGCCACTGAGATTCAACACTGTGTACCAATTTCTAGCAAATATTGAGGCTTTAGTGAGAATTTAAATACAGACAACCAGAACTTAAGTCTTTACTACAAGATCCTAAACATTATCAATTTTATTTTGTGCTCTATAGAAAAAAAAATATTTTTCTGTCTAAACCAGTAGAAGTCACTTAGGGTGAAAAAAAAGACAAAGCGAATGTTTTAAGGGATGGTTGACATTGTACATGAGTAGCAAAATTTTTGGTGTTTGAGGGCAATTAAAAACACTTAAGTCTGTGTGACTGGCAAAAACTATACTGAAGTAGAAAACAAATGTTAGGAACTAGGTATTTTACTTCTAAAAATTAACCTTCTTCTAGGCATACACATATTTCACTTTCTCACTGATGCACTGCACCATTCCCTTCCAGCTGCAAATGACAGAATACATCTCATACAAAAGAACTCTACACTTCAGCTATTTCTTTAAAAGAAAAGCCTGCATAAATATTTCAATATTGTAAATTCAACAGTTATCAAGGCAGCACCAGATGTAGATTTATCCTAGAGGATTTTATGTGTTTTGTGGCAGCATATCTCATAAAAACTGCAATGAATATGATAATTTTTAATGTCTTTATGCTTTAGTTTCATATTTTATCAACTTATAAAACAAAGATTAAATGTATATGGATATTATACTCTCAGATATTGCTTTCAAAAGTGTTATAATAAGAAGAATATCAAGATTAATATTTCAATAAAGAGTGAACAATTATCTTGCATATGATATTTGGAATGACTGTCTTTGGCCACTAGATGCTACTATCAAGGGACATTAGTGGAATTAGTTTGATACAATGATTTCACCTTCACTTTAATCTTTTGGCAGTAGTTATTCTGGATTTTCAATAGATAAGTTTACATGAAGACATTCAGCTTTCATATTTCCTGTTAAAAAAAATGCTGATTCAGAGGAAGAGGGCTTAAGTGACACACTCTTTAGCAGGGGTGGAAGGGTGATGAGCAGAGGTATTCTATTTTTCTTTCTAATTACCAGCTATCTAAGAGGATGAAGAGAACTTTGATCTTTCAGGTGAACCAAAATGGAAAGTGTAAGAGGGATGTAATTAATAGTCTCCAAACAATTTCAGATATGTTGCAGGGAATAATTGACATCATTTTCACAAATGTGACCTGTGACGGCTAGATTTTGCTTTTAGGATGTCCATGTTTTGCAACAACGCAGACTAAGTCTAATTTGCATGTTGATTATGTATCACATTAAAAATAAACCTGAATGACATTGTATGCTTGTATTTCTTGTGCCTTGATGAATGTAATTACCTGTAATAAAATCAAGGAGCAGGGCCTTCATACTGCTGTTTTTTAGAAGGGACACACATGGTGCCAAGTTCAGAAGTCACAATGTGTGGTAGCATAAGAATTCTGGGATTGTTTCACTGGTGTTAGCAGGGAAAGCGCAGGTATGTTGTTTCTACCAAGATTAGTTGCAGCCACTGTGCCCTCAGATGAGTCATAGTCAGCTTGAATGTGTTTGTCCATCTTCCTTTCCTCTCTGCCAGTCCAATCAGCAGTTTGCAATCAAATCTTTATTTTGGATAATAAATCACTGACGAGTAAAGGCCAAGAAAACATCCTCCAGGATTTCTCACAGCCTCCAGATGCTGGCCCAGTGATGTAATCAGAACATACCTCTGCCAGTGCTTAATCATTCATAAAACCATTACAGACTCTGGGATGCTGCTGGACCATATGGTCCAACATAGGCCCTTCATATTATGCAAAAATTTAAAATTAAATTCCCACTGTGTTCTCCAGGACTACAATTTTCTTGCCTTTGGAGCACCTGTTCTACCAGCTGTGGTTCTGAAGATGTTGCCTTACAATGTAAGAATGTCTACAAAAGTACAAATAATCCTGTTCCACAAATGGAGAGAGAAGGTTATTGCATATTCCAGATCTCTGGCCAGTGTAGGAGATGTATTCTTAGTGTTAGTTTACATATATATGGCAATATCTATACCTTTGTGGGAGAGTGAAACCCTACTAAGAGGAGTAGTACATGACAATTTGTAGCTAATGCCTACTTTTGAGGTGGAAAACTCAGGATAAGCAAATGCCAGTGTATTGATTTTTTCTGTTCTCTCATTCAAGAAACAAACTTTCAGAGCACCTCAAGCTGAGGAATTTGGGTTTTTTTTTTCAGTCCAGAAAGATTCCATGAAGATCTCACAGCAACCTTTCAGAACCCAAGGGGGTCCTACTGGAAAGCCAGAAAGGGGCTCTGGCAATGATGGCAAAATGCGTAATGGGTACAGATAGAAAAGGGGAAATTCAGGTTCTTCAGCTGAATTCAGGACACAGAAAAGTACCATTTCATTTTTTAGTTGATTCCAGTGACTACAACCCCTCTGTAAAAGAAAATGTCTAACTAATTTTCTATTTTGTTTTCCTTCATATTCCAGCTTTTCTCCTAGAGACCTCACAGTTTTCCTTCTACTAGATGGCATATTTGTATACAAATATTTGACATAACTGCATTTTCACAAGCAGATTATGTTTAAACTCTTTTATTCACTACAAATCCTAAGTATTCTCACAGTCACCATTTGCAGTTCCACTGGTAAAAACTGAATCCATTATTTCTGAATGTGAAAGTAAAGCAGTCAGCTAGTTAATCATATTTTGTCTTAACATGTCAGCTGTATTCAACTTTTTAGATTATTATTCAATGTTTACATATTCCTCAGCATAATTTCCTAATATGCCAATTTTCCTTATCTGAAATTGTTGCTGATTGTGCTCATCCCTGTGAGAATTAGCTCATTCTCTCAGGAAAGATCATTGTTCCTATAGATATAGGAATTTAACAGGATATTGGACTTACAGAGAGAATTAAGTGTGCTTTCTGGACATAATCGATAGTATAACCCTAAATTATCCATGTTAAAATATGGGCATCTTCCTCACTTCCTCATTTATTTACCATTTTTTAATAAAGGAATTAAGAGGTGCTGAGATTCTGAAGTATATGCAGCAACATATTATTGACATACTGTATTTTAGAAAATGGCCTTAATACTGTCTGAAAGATTTTGTCTCTGCAATCTTCTCTGTGAGACAATTATAGCAGTATCACTAAGTTGACAGACAATATGTTCCATTTCATCAGGGACTGAGCTGAAATATATTTAGACTAGAGGATTTTGCTACTTTTCTGCCAGTAGTATAGGTAAAGCAAAACTTTTGCCTAGACAGATGCCCACGTGGCTGGATAAGTCAAAAAATACATGGATAGAGGGAAGAAAAAACTTGCTAAAGGTGGTGCTCATTTCCCTGTTGACTCTACCAGCTGCAATAAGGGGTCTCTCACAAATGAATGCGTGGAGAATATTCTCCCAGGTAGGGAGAATATCTGTAGCAAGAGCGTAAGAAGCCACGGGCTTCTCAGGATTATATCAGGAACCAAATACACTCCTGAACATACTACAGATCTAAACTTGGTTCAGCTCTTCATATGCAACTTTTGAAAGACACTATATTGCCTCTTCCATACCTCTTGTAGAACTAAACTTTGAGTCATTCAACAGTTCACTCAGTGCAGGGATATCATGAATAACTCCGCCAATAAAGACAGAAAATCTGCAAAGCTAGCATGGATTTTTGACAGGTTTATGCTGATGGACTTTTTTTTTTTAATGCATTTTTTTTAATGCACGATAAAGTCTAGATGTGTGAGATAGAGGTACTGTTCCAGAAAGACAAGCATGGCAATGACCATGACTTGCAGCATATTGTCTGCTGAACAGTTAAGAATGAAAGGTTAGCTGCATTGAGCCAAGCACATAGTTTAAAGCACACCTGAGTACAATTTAACTGCCGGCTCTTCTGAACTTTTAAGCCAAAAAAAGATAGAAATGAAGGAATAAATCTTTCTTAAGAAAGACATCATGGCTACGGTCAGGAAAAAAGTGTAAGACTGGGCTGAAGCTAAAGGTGACCAGCTCATACCACCAGTGGTGCAGCATATATTTTTACCATACTCAGCATTAAACACCTCTATATAGCTACTGAGTTTGACTCACAACCAGACAGGCGGATGTTTAAACAGCTTACAATAAAAATAGTGATCAAAAAAACTTCCACTGACTGCACTAAATCGCCATGAATCACACTGGGGAGAATGTGTTTACATAATTATATGTATACATACAGTTCACTTGCCAGATAATGCAGACTTACAGAGGGAGCCATATGAGGCATGTGTTAACATTTACTAGAGATGAGGCAATTTAAATTCTTGGTCCTTTACTAATCATTCAACTCCACTTGAAAAAATAAAAAGTAACAGCTTCACTTGAACACTAATGTTACATGCTGGGAAGCGCTTTATTGCAGCTTGTAAAATTACCTTTGAGAGAGCAGAGTCTAAATGCAGACAATAACAGAGCCATGGATTTAAAGCATGCTTTTGTTTTGGAAAGTAGCTCTAAAAATGGCATCTTGCGGGGGTTATCCCTACCACTCCAATTTAGCTTTGCTTAAGTGTCAAGTAAAAAAGATGTTTTCTTCACAGTTCCAGGCTATGTGAACTCACCCTCATGACTGTCTTGACAGCAAGTCAACCTGTGTTGCTTCCTGCTAACGTATCAGCGCCAGTTCCACTGACCCAGTGGGAAAGCTGAATTACATATAACTGTAAATAGGCACAGGGATTTATGACGCATCTTTGTTTTTAACTCCGTCACTGGCCTGAGTCCAAAATCAATCTGGAGGATATATAAGAGAAGAAGGGAAATGACAGAGAAGAGGCTGTCATCACCGCTCAGCACAAAGGAAAGTCATGAGAAGTGCAGTGAAAGGTGCTAAAGTGGGGTAAGGGATGAGGCAGGTCCACATCTGAGCATGTCAGGCTTCAGCATGTCACACTGAAGCTGAAGCCATAAGATTGCTGCTAGATGGGTAAATACATGCTGAAGAAGAAGCACCAAAAGCCCAAAGGAAACAGTAGAAGATGTGAGGCAAGTTATCCTGACAGCTGTTAAAGAACTGCCCTCAACAGCTGAATGAGATATGACATTGTTTGCCTCTCAGAGCCAGCTACACAGGGAGATATCAGAAGACAGGGTGATAGATATGGATGCTAATCTGCAGTAAGAAAGGTGTTTGTGTGATCACAAATAACTAGAGTACTGACAGATTACAATCTGTCATTTGGATATCACCATACCTTGTTTCATTTACAATTACTGTGACAGGATCTCTAGACTACAAGTGATGCAAAAGAAAAGAAAATCAAGAAATCTCATGTTCATTTTCAGGAGCATCCTACAGACTAGCCAGAGATTGGTAGTCAGTCATTTAAGCCATCTAAAATAGGGTACATCCTCTGAGCCATTCCAACATTCTTGCATTTGACTAAAAGAAAGACCAGCATGATTAGCCCAAAGGTGTATATTTATATTGCAGAATCATATGTAATATTGCACTTAGTCTATGATATGAAAAGGATGAAAATTCCAGTTCAAAGCTCTGAGTCAGCTTCCTTTTAGTCTCTTGAGCTATTTCTACAGGACTAATATACATAATGTCTGGGCCCATAAAATGACATGAGGACAATTGGCCCTAAACAGCCTATATCCATATGATTAAATTCTCTTAGCTTCAAAATAGGATTATTCATCCAAGTAGTTTTTCACATATGTTAGCTTCCAGATCAGTGCTAGGAATTGTTTGGATGAACACTTGTTGACCCAGGTCAAGTGCAAACCAAGGAGCCTGATAAAAATTTTACACTATGGACAATAACATCCCAGAACTCAATTCTGTTCTCCATCACTGTTCATTAGCATAGAGATATAATTAGAGGTGTACTTTTTTCAGTCTGAAACCCAGGCCACAGTCATTTCCAAACTGTGGGTTCTGAGATCCAATGTCTCTTTCTCTTCTCAGCTCTGCCCTCACTCCCATTTTCCCCTTGGTCCCCCAAGACAAAAATGTGGTAATGCACTCAAAGCAGGATTGTACTTGGCTCCTCATATTATTTGAATGCAGCACTCTAAGGCTCATTTACTTTAAGTACAGGGTGACCAGCTGGGTTTGCTGCAAACTGTTCTTGAATTCTCTGCCAAATGCATTTACCCTTGGAAAACACCTGTCTTCAGTCGTGCCAGTACTCACCTGTAAGTTCATGTGTTGTCAAATGACTATTAAAGCACTAAAAAAGAAGGTCTTTTCAGACATTTAGGTGTTGGCAGGTAGCTTAAAATTAGCAATAAAAATTGCTTACTTGTGTCTAGGCAAAAGACAAGGTACACCACTTTTCTGAGCATCAGGAAAGGTTGCCCAGTATCTTAGTCCCCTTCTCAGATTTTCTGGACTCAGCAGTCCAGGGGAGTGAAGCTGAAGACCACACGGGAATGCTGAGAACACCAGCAGCATTTAGACAGGTCATGTCTAAATGATTATGTTTGAACATAGGGCTTTCTTCGGTTGAAAGCTGTTTATGAAGTCTTCTGTATCATCTTTCTGTCTTCATCCTTACCTATGTTTCACAATGGTCACACATGAAAACAAAAAATCAAGGAAACAAACAAAAAAGCCTGGCACAATTACAAACACACATCTCCCCCCACCCTCCCAAAAAAAAAAGCTTTAAAACAAGCAAACAAAAAAGCAAACAAAGTTAAAAGAGAAAAAATACCAAAAATCAGATCTACTCATTCTCAACACTTCTAGAAGACACAGGACTGTTGTCTACTCTTTTGCAAGTCACATTTTTTGAAAAGATATTGTTTTATATTTTCATTTCTCATTTTAAATCATTAAAAAACCACTGACGTTATAAGGTATTATTTCTGTATTTCTGATTTTCATGGGGTTTGCTTACTAATCAAATTAGCAGAACAATTTTCAAGGCAAGTGGCAAAAAAACATGTAAAAATATGCTGTTCTCTACTTTTCCTTTTTTTTTTTGTATTTAAATCAAGTGATAAGTGAGTCCTGATAAACTGAACAACTTCACTTAGAAGCATGCACAGTGAACAGCTAAAAGCTTTTAATTAGACACTTGCTCAGTAGGGGTGAAAGTGTAATTTAAAAGACTCAGGGCAAAAGCTGAATTGTTAGTTTTATATTTTAGCACAACCAAGCTACAATTAGACTAAATTAGTTAACAGCTTATTCATTAGCCTTCAATAGAAATTTGGATGCATACTGACTCCAGGTTATTGTTTGTAGCAAAATATATACCTAGCTTAAAATAATCATGCATAACAATTTAAATGGTAAAAGTAGAGGTTACTTGTAGAGATTGTGTTGGGAAGTCAAGATTTTATGAGTTCAAGCCATCAAGTCAGAAAATAAATACATCTATTTTTTCTTTAAGATATTACACTAACTGTACATTTTCTAGAATTACAATAGAGAACCGCTCACTTTCTGTTAAAGGAATACCAGTGATAGTAAACCTGTGTATGCAATATTTCCATTATTTCAGTGTTCTTTTTGTTTTGTAATTTACACATAAAAGAGCACCTTTTTGGATAACAATAAATAACAGCAAGAAAGAACAAAAGTAATAGCTTGGCAGAGATCACCAAGTGTGATCCCCTTTGCAGCAGAACACAACAAAATTCTCACTCTTGGCAAATGTAAGACAAAGGTAGCATAGTATCATACCTGTTTGCAACCTAAAGAAAACCTTAGTTTCACCCAAGTCAGAGGCGAAGGTCCTTTTGACTTTACTCAAGCCAGCATTATAGCCTCAGTAAATGTGCAATAAATGTTATCTCCTAGGATGTATTACTCACATGTTCCACTTGTTTTTCAGACTTCCACAGGCAAGAGAAAAAGAAATCTACTACTACTATACTGCACAGCAGACCTCAAAACAAAGGAAAACCATTGATCAGGCATGACTGTGGTTTGCCAGTACTGCTAGCAAAGGGTATCTCATTTCTATTGCGACTGGCAAATGGCAGGTATGGGTAAGATAAGCATTGTCTCCTGTGATAAAAACAAATAATAGGGGAAAAATATTGCCATGATATTATGGATAAAAAAATTTTGGGATGCAAACCCAAGCTCTGGAGTTCAGCTATTTATACTGGTAACAGCTCAGAGGAAAGCTAAGAAGCTCTTTTCTTAAATCTTGCTCAGACAAAACAATTCTGAGGACTGTGGGAAGGACTGAAAGATCTGGTCTTTTGATAGTGCTAAGTTTTATCCTTTCTTTTTATGTGATCTCTTTAATTTGGATGATAGAAGATCTTTTTGTTTAAACATAAGGCTAAAAAAACAAGCATTTCAAAAATTACACTACAATTTCAAAGTACACAAATGGATTTAAGTAATGAATCTGAGGATTATGAGTCATGCTATGCTACCTTGTTATTTACACTAATGTATTATCTTGTAGAAAAGAATATATATTTTATTTAAAAATAGTACAAGTTGAATTATCTTTCAGTCATCCTAGAAGTGTCTCAAATGGTTAGTCAGAAAAGCATGCCATGTGACATGGAATATATAAAATATATAAAATAAGAAACTAAAAGCTCTTATTAGTTTAATTGCCAGTAGAACAAATTAAGATAATTGATCTCAAAGTATCCATACAGTCCAAAAGCTATCATTCTACTGTGGCTAGGCACCCAACTCCAAGAGAATTCCATGCCAGTATAGATATATAAGTTTTGACCCTGATCCAATAAGCACAATAACAGTCAGTGGAGAAAGAGGACAATGCATCGTCCTTCGACACAGTCAGTAATACCTAGCAAATTACATTATCTATCAAACTGTAATGAGTTTCCCCAAATGTTCAAGTGATTTCTCTTCTCAATAAACTAAAAAGTCTAGCTCTAAAAATTTTCTAAGTGTTTTATTAAGTAACTGCTACCTCCCTTACCCTCTCCAGGATGCAGCAAGTATGGTGTGTTTATTTCCACAAATATTGATTCAGATTAAAAAATAAATACCTTTCTGCTACACTTGCATCATGTTTATGATAATTTTCTACACACATTCAAGCAATTGAATTTCACTTGCATAAATGCCAGCAGGATCTAATCAATTCCCATTAAAGTCAGTGATAGACTTTCAGCTGCCGGCCCCACATCAATCTAACACTCAAGTATTCGCACTAAAAGTGCTATAGTTATCTGGAAAAGGAGAGCTATTGAGCTACCAAAGGAAACAAGATTCTTCTGAAACTTTTAAGAGCTATTTTGAGGAAATGAAAATTCCACACAGGTATATAAAAAAACCTGGTTTTCAGTTCTGTCTATAATTGTGCCTCTCAGAGTGTTGATGACATAAAGCTACTTATATCAAAGACAAATTGCCAGTTTCTACATTAGATGCAGCAGTTTATCTCAGTTCTGAGAAAATGTTTCCAAATGCCTTATGAGAGACAAGAGTGAAGCTGGACATTTCACAACTAGAACAGAGCACTGAGTTGATTTAAACTAAAGGGAAACCCTGTGAAGTGGCAACATCAATTCCATACAAAACCCAACACTGTACACAATGCCCAGCAAAGTCAAGAAACATATCTTGAAAGACTTGCCCAAAGCAAGTGGTGGATAAATTCCTTCCTATGCTGGGTGAGGATCTCAGTGAAAAAGGGAGATTTTTTATCCGTTTTCTGAGAATATTTACATAGAGAGAATATTTCAATACTATTCTCTTAGTCTCTGCAGAGAAATTGCCTCTATTGTCTTGATTCTAGGTTCAGAAAAGAAATCCTGAAATGTACTGAATTGTATGATCTTGTTATTTCTTATTGACATCTGGGAGAGTTGCTGGCATTAGATCTGTTTACCAATATATAGTGAAATAAATGAAGTTCAGGAGAACCTTGTACTGCAAAATAGAGAAAGTCTGAAATATTAATTTATAGATATTGTTATTTTTCTATTGAGAGATGAGTATTGTCTCCACTTTTTATCAGTCAACAGATATTAATCTGAAAGTTTGATCTATTTTTTTATTATTTTTTATTTCTTTCAAAAACAGTTACTGAGTGGGCAGAATCAAAGGATAAAAGGGAGCCAGACATATAGAGTAGGCTGACTGGCAGAATGCAAAGACAAGTAGAACCCTAAATTCTGTTAAGATTATTAGTGGTTTTCTTGGGGACACTGGCCTCTCCATCATACTGGGGAGTGATATGCATGTCAAAAATTATCTTACTGAAATTTAGTACAGTGAAAACCTATACAGTTATTGCGAATAATTTTGTCCTGATTTTATATGGCAATATCTTTTTTTTTTCAACTCATCGTTTATGACCCAGACTATCTTCTGGTTCTTTTAACACTCTCAATAGACCATGCACACATAATATTTTTCTAAAAAGATATGGCTTTTTTAGAAGAAAATGCAACTGCCATGCAATTTGACAGAATACAGAATTACTATGTGCTGCAACTCTTATCCAAAGAAAGTTCTGAAGAATGGAAAGACCATTGCTACATTCTTTAAATGTATAAGCAAAATAACAATACAAGTAAAAAGGCAGCAGCTGGGTTCCCTTCTCACTTACACTGTTTTTATTGCACTATATGTGTACTTACTTAAATGAGATAAGTTGGTTTATAAAGTGAATAAACTAGAATCAAATCAAAGTTCCAAAAATATTGTGATGTCTTAGGAAAGAAGAAAACTAGAGCTACATGTCAGCTTCTGGTAAGGATAAAGCAAACTTTACATAGATTCAGCTTAGTTATTTTTACAGGACAGTAAAGTACAGAGAAACAGGGGACGTCATGAATGAATGTCAATAAAAATATGAAACCTGATGATGAGAGAAACCACCATCTACATGCAAATTAACTACAGTTTATAAACTTCTTTGTTTTTTAACAGATAATTTATCTCTATGATAAAAAGATGATCACATTCTAAGGAAAATTATAAGAAAAGAAAAAACCCTCAATTTAATTAAATTATGAAATTTTGCATTGTCACTCTTTCCACAATCTTGCGAATAGGGAAAACAAAACAAAATTAAAAAAACTTAAATCAAGCAAACGAAAATATCTACAAAGTTGTACATAATTTTTCTATATCCTGTAAAATTAAAATATGTGAAAGTGCAGTTATAATATTAATGATAGTCCCTTAAAAGAAAATACCATGCACTTGCACAACAGTGAATTACCAGACTAATTAGTCACTAGTATCTGGGCATTAACTCCTCAGGCCCCAACAGTTCAGTGATCCTCTTTTGGACAGAACAGGGAAATATAGTTTGTAGGAAGACAGTTGCCTATGGAACTTATTTTTCCAAGATGACAAAAAGAGATGGGAGAATAAAGAGGAGCAGTGAGAGATGGGAATGGAACTGTTTTTCAATAAATTTATTATGCAATCATTCCACCATTTGATATAAAGTAGCATATGGCATGAAAGCATGTGCTGCAGATGGAGTCCACAGTGACACAGACATCTGGCATCCAGGTATTTGATTCTGTGTATGCCAGCAGGCAGGGGCTTTCCAGAGCTTATTCACCCACTAATTTTTCACAGCAATGTCAGTGTTTTGTCCACACTTTCCTTTCACATGCTAATACAACATATTTTTTACACTACTTTATGTAGACATCTTGCGGCAAGTTGGCCCCACGTGGCAGCTGAATTCTCACCCAGCTGCTTTGCTCTCTCCCCTGCTTCGGTGGGACAGGATATGGTAAAGAAAGAGTAGGAATGAGAGAACACATGGGCTGAACTAAGGGCAAGCAGATTGCTTACCAAGCACCACTTCAGGAAAAACAGATTGGCTTGGAGGAAAATTAACTTAATTTACTGCCAATTAATGTATATAAGTATATATATAATTACTGTTTCAGGTATTGAATAAAAGGAAAGAAGAGAAACAAATATTTACACATAGGGAAAACAGCTTTCCTCTCCTTCTTTCAAGACCGATTTCACTCCTCCCCGATGTTACTGCTGCATTTTACACTCAGCCCCCTCCATGTGCAGGGTGTTGTGATGGTGTGATTCCCCTCCAAGCACTTTCTGTCTCCTCTTGTTTCCTCTCCTTTTCCTCTCTTCTCCTCCACCCTTGGTGTTCCCTTTGCTTTTTCTCTCACCTTCCCCCTCCTCCCTCTCTCTCTCCCCATCTCTGCTTGTGGATCTTAATCTTTTCCCCTGCACCTTCTTACATTCCCAGAGGTGCCACCTTTTGGATGTCAGGCTCAGCTGTGTCCCGTGGTGGATCCATTTGAGCCAGATGGAAGCAGCTTTGTCTCCTGTGAGGCTGCTCTGTGTCTCTTCCCATAAAAGCCAGCCCTACAGTCCCCCTGATGCCAGCACCTTGAAACCTGAACAGAATGCACTTCTATTCTCTGCAAAATGGGAAATACTCTGTGAAGTTTGTTGTGGTCTGTTTGAACAGCGGGATTGCCTTTTTTTCTGAAGGACAATTATGTTGAGTAGGTGAGTAGGAAAACAATCTGCTATGATCTATGTTTAAGAAAAATCAAGATTAAATGTATTTTTAATTTACGTTGGAAACAGCTATGATTTCTGTGGCTTAATTTCTCAGTTTTGGATCATGCCATAGGGAAAATTCTACCCTTCTCAATTATTGTCTCCATAGCTATTGCATTATTTTATGTATTATAGTACTATACCCAAAGAAAAAAATTCTCTGCCACTGTCTTCACTAAAAAGCTCTCAGGGTCCTAAACTGCAGATTCCTAAATTGGTTTGGATGTTGTGGACATGAGGCATTGTTTGCCACGTATCTGTGATGTCTCACAGAGCTGTTACAGTCCTTATTACTCATCTGCATAAAGGTAGTGAGCAGCACAGATCCAGCTGGGTGACCTAAGATGACAGAAAGCACCACTCAGTATACTGGCTTAGCCTGGACAGCATTAGATTTCTTCATAGCAGCCAGTGTAGGACCATATCTTGGATTGGTGCTGGAAACAGTGCAGATAACACAGGGATGTTTTGGTTATAGCTGGGCAGCGCTTGCACAGAGTGATGGCGTTTGCTCCCTCCCACCAGAGAGGGGCTGGGGTGCAAGGAGCTGGGAGAGGGCACAGACAGGACAGCTGACCCCAAATGACCAGAGACGTTCCAGCCTTTATGGCATCATGCTCAGCAATCAAATTTGGAGTAAGAGGGAAGGGAAGGGAAGGTTCAGAGTTCAGGTGTTTGTCTTTCCAAGTAACTGTTACTTGTATGTAGCCTTGCTGATGGCTGAACACCTGCCCATAGGAAGTGGTGAATGAATTCTGAGTTGTGCTTTGGTTGTGAGTGCAAGCTTTTCTTCATCTATTAATCTGTCTTTATCTCAACCCACAGGTTTTCTCACTTCTACTCTTCCAATTCCTACCCCTATCAAAATGTGGGAGGAGTGAACAAGCAACGTGGGGGGCTCAGCTTCCAGCCGTGCTTAAACCGCAATACCCAGTGAACAAATTAGGGAGAATTATGGACTGAAGAGAAAACCAGAGATGCTTTCTTTTGGACAAAATATCTACAGAGAAGTTATAGCGTCTGAAAAGACATTTGACTTTGCCCAGAGCACACTCTCTGCATGGCCCAGGACTGCCTTTTGCTCACCTTTTCATCATCCATAAACTGATTGTATTTATCCTTGGGCTTGGCTCTAAGATTGTGGCTCTATCTTGTGAAGATGCCATCTGCTTTTTATTGGCACTGGAGTCAGTGGTCTGGCACCCTCACATAGATGGGTTTTCAGAAAAGAGAGCAGAGTGTTCAGTCCCAGAGTGCAAGGCTTGGGACAGATAGGGATCTGTCTGTTCAGGGAGGTATCTGCCCTGTCTCCAGGAGTCTGGTTGGCCTGTTGTCTCACATAATATTGAGGGTTTCCCTTCTGGACCACCACCTGACTCGGTAACATTTCAGCAGCATTTCTTTTTCACAGCTGTCTTTCAAGAGCCAGAAAAGGTTCCTGTTTTTTGTGAATTATGTCCTTGATTTGCAAGGCAAGATGTCAGCTCTAATGTGAGGACAGTTTTATCAGGAAGAACAAAGACAATCTGTCATGCATGTGAAAAAATAGCTTAAGACACATTTTCTTTGGACAATATATTTTTTACTACTTCTTTAAGTACAATCAATATTGTATTGACAAATCTCAGTATGATAAGTCAAACTTTATGATTTTTTTTTTAGTCAGCATTGTAAGTTTTTGTTTGCAATAGTTTAGCTCCAGGTGTATTTTCTCAGATGAACAGTTTCTCAGTTTGAATTAATTTGTCTTGTATGATGTGACTCCTTTGAACCTTCTATTTTGTAACAAGAAAATGTGGATTTGATAACATTTCATGCAGTATTAAACTTGTATTTGTTGCAGTAAGATGATTCAGGTATTACCCCTTACAATTTATATAGATCTTGCTTTCTGACTAACATATGCATCACACACACAAAGGTTTAATTGCAAGTATCTCTTACCACAATCTCAAAGTATTCACATGGTCACCTAATCTAGATCTAATTCTAGAGATTGCTCAGTGGTTTTGATTTTTTCCTCAAACCTTGCATCCTTTTGGCTAGAGCTTTACTAGGTGTGAGGATGATGTTTGCCATATTATGGATATATATAATTATGTTGAGAATTATGAATAAAATTTCAGGAAATTAGTTTATTCATTTCAACTAGAAAGAAGGTATAGTCTTGTCCATATAAAAATAATGGTCATACTAAAGACTAATGTGAGTACAGGCTTTTATGAAGAAAAATGTAACATGGTAATAAAAGATTATACCTTATTTTGCTTTTATTTTGCTTTGGTCAGTGGGGAGAAATTGAGAATTAGAAATCTGCCAGTTGCTAAGTTCTGGGCATTTGATATTATAGCTTTAAAACTCCTTTAATATTTGCTTCTATATGAATGTCAGTGTTGATTTAAAATTACAGATAATTTCTATCTCAGACCTTGCAAATTTAAACACCTTAAGATCCCAAAATTTTTTAAGTATATATACTTCATAGAGGTGTATATATATATATGCTACTACCTTTAGTTTACCATTTGATTTTGCAGGTGTTAGTTGACTGCTCAAATAGCAGCAAGTTAAGTGAGCAACACAATGTGTAGACAGGAGTAAAAGGAGTGTCTTCTCTAGCCAGACTGCCTTAAGCTGCTTAGAAAACTTCCCCTGTGGCTGGTTCAGATGAATGAGCATAATTAACATGAATCTCTAGTGGCATTGCAGATGACAAATGGATGATTATGCATTGAAAATCTTTGCTTTTATGTTACTAAGATCTGTTGCTGTGATTGTTAATTTTTTTTTCTTCTCTCAGTCTCAGTTTGGGGTATCTTAAAAATAACAAAAGTATTCTCGCTCACAAAATAATAACAAGTCAATGAGTTCTATATTAGGTTTATCAAAAAATTCAGAGCTTCCATGAATAAGGAGTTCTAGCTAATGAAACAGAAACTGAAAGATCAATACCACTCAAGTAAATACAATGAAGGATCCAATCTAGCACTATTGAGGTTTTGATGGCAACAATTCAATTTTTCTCCTGCAGAACTGGGATAATAGAAAGCAGCCTATATGTTCTGTAAAATAATGGCATGGCAATGTATGTAACATAAGCAACAGTGAGATCTTTTTCTCAAATATGTAATTAAAGCGGTGAGTCCAATTCGACTAATCAAAATATGTGGAAGCCACATTTTTCTCAGAATCATTAATTTTTTTTAACAGCAACATAATTCTGGATCAATCAAGTAAATCAACATCCCATGAAAGGCACTTCGGTGGTAGAGGAGTTACCTAAGTACCACTTACTATTGTGCTCAGAGAGTCTAGAGAACAGCTCAAGAGTGCTGTTACCAGAAGCAACACAGTTTCAGGAATCCAGTAAAAGCTGACAAAGACCCATCCTAGAAAAACAGTACTGTTTTTTCTAATATATTTTACAGTAGAGAGTCCTGATCAGCATCAGCTCTTTTGCCAGACAGAATATTTCAGTAAAATATTTGCCCATTAGAAAGAAAACAGTTGAAAACACTCTAACTTTGTGGAGAAACTATGCTTTAGAGCTGTGAAAGGGGAGATGAAATATATCACTACTCCATAGGCCAGTATTTTGTCTTAGCTTTTAAAGAAGTGTTTTAAATTCTCATTTTTGCTATCTGCATATAAGCTCATATAAGCTTTTAAGGAAAATTTTAATTTTCATGTATTCAAACCTAAGAGGGCAATCCGCCAAAATCCCATAAAACACACAGCTTGCTCTTTGTTTTTTGGAAACACATGTATTTTTTATTCCAGAAGTTATTACTTCTCTCTGTGCATTGAGCTTAAACTCTTTTGTGAACAATCCAACTTTTATTTCCAGTTAATCAATTTTATTGGGCATCTCTTTTCTAGAATGGTAGTCCCTCTGCTACCGACTTTTCCTCTGATGATAGAAAGAGATGACCAGACTGTGGTTTTATGGTACTCAGCACTACAACCCCTGCATCACACTTTTGATTCTATAGGTGAAGTATTCAGGCTTCTCTTTCATTACTTCTCTGCTCAAAATCTGGCTAACTAGGGTAAATTCATTGGAGATATGAGTTTGAATTAATCCAGGCAGAAAAGGAAGTCTGAACTTGGGCCTCCTACTTTTCTCAGAAAATGTTCTGTTACAAGGTATTTTAGAAAATACGCCCACAGCCTCCTCCTCTTTCTGTTCTTTTTAGGAAACTATCAATGAAACTCTACAGCTTTACAGCTTAGTTCTGTCAGTTCATCTGAGAACACCATCTAGGCTGAAGTTTCTCGGGGGGCTGAAGTAAACCACTGAAATTCGACATTCTGGCTATACCTAGTCATAAAATAGCAATCAAGCCACATGAAACCAGGACAATTTAAAAGATTCATAAAGATGCAGTTCTGGTCATATGAGCAGCATAAAGACTTGCTATAAAATATGGTCTGTCTTTATATGGTAGCTAAGCAAGATTTTTCAGAGTGACAGCTTTACCTTGGTGGGTGTATTCAGTTTAGAACATAGAATGCTTTTAGATCTGGCCCTTACAATACAGCAGAAAGCATCGTGGCTTTCTACAGGGTAAATTAATGACTGAATAGACTAAAACACTTTACAAATAGGTAGTGATAAACCGATGGAGGAATTTAGTCCACTAAGCGAGCAATAATACTCCACTTATCTAGGAAGCAAGCATGCTTAAATATTGCAACATCTATAAGCTACCACTGTCATAACAAATTAAAGCAAACACTTTCCTGCTTTGAATAAAGAGGCTGAGCAGCTACATGACTGCAGCCACATCACTTAACACAGGAAGACACACTGCAGCAGTCAGCATTTTTAGAAAGCCCATTTTTTTGTAGCTTTTTGGTTTCCCCACCCTTCTTTAGTACATCTCTGCTCATCAGAGTTGAGGGACATTGGCAAAAAAAAAACAACTTGTGAGACAATTTGTGCTAAATTAATTCCCTATGACCACTGCAGTTCCAATTAGCATGTTACACTGTAATTTTTTGACACTGCAAATCCTAGTCACACCCTGAGGCCTAACCATGTACAGATTTAACAAGGAATTTAATCTGTACACATGAATGCATTTATGCATTAGGCTAACCTAGAGCTAAGTCTTTACAGTCATATCATTAGCATAGTCACAATCTTCTTCCAGCTGTGGTTACACTGGCTGAAAATTACTGTCACCAGGCCCAGAGGCAACTGTTGTCTCTCTGACCTACCATGTGAGTATTCCCCAGGATATTTTAGGAAAAAAAAAAAAAAAAAAAAGAAAAGGAGNCTGTTGTCTCTCTGACCTACCATGTGAGTATTCCCCAGGATATTTTAGGAAAAAAAAAAAAAAAAGAAAAGGAGTGCTTAAAATATTTAAATAATGTATGCATGGTAATCTGGTTTATATGGACTGAAATGATCCCACAAGCACCTGAATTGAGGGTATCTGAGGAGGCAGTAGCCTCTGGCCCCAGTGCTCTGGAAATGTGTAACTTTGGTTAGCAGGGTAGCAGCAGGAAGAGAAACTGTGATGAGACTTCCTTATTTTTTTCCTCTGTGGGTTTAAGGAAGATATTGTCTGGTCTGAGAAACCCATTCAATCTTTTTTACTTATTTACTTACCCACTTATCGTTAAGTCCAGTAAGAACTTTGATTTATCTGAAATTTCATTTTGCCCAGCTGAGATAAATGCCCTTGACACCCTCCACAAAAAGAGATTAGTTGTGAGCGACATCAATCTGAATAATCTTATGTGTAGAAATGCCACAAGATGATTATGCAAACAAAATCATTTACAGTTGTTACGATATCAAAAACTATTAATTGTCTCCAAAACTATGTTTTTATCTCATCTACATGATAAACCAAGGAATCATTTAAGAAATCCTAAAAGTGTAGAACCATGCCATGCCAAATTATGTGGTAGTGCAATTGTGGCCAATTATAAAGTCCAATATTAATTTTTGTGTATACGTATACTATTCTATCCACTATCTCATCAAAGATTCAGGCTAATTAAGAGAAAGACATTTTGGCAGTGAGCCCAATTAGTTTTAGATAAGACATGAAGTGATAATATCTGCTCTCTAAGTAGAGAAATGCCCAAATACAAGCATTTAAAGAAATTATGTTGTACTAATCCTTTTGAGTCAGAAAATAAAATATAGTGAAGAGAATAAGTTTGAAGAATAGATTAAAAATCAGGTGCTGTTTCATACCTGAAGTAGAAATAGCCAGTTGTGTTTAGTTGGCCTTTGTACACTGAGAAAGAGAGGAAAGATATTAACTCAAGTGACTAAGAGCTGTTGTGCAGCCTAGCAAAGGATGAAGAATCTAAGACAGGAAGGAATAAAACTATTTACACAAAGGAGTTAATGAAATTTTTAAAATGAAGACTTTTAGCTACGAAGTACTTATTATTCGATTTTCAAATTTGTTTTTCCTCATTTTATTTCTTCACTTGGACAAGTTATAATCCTGAGCATTTGGTATGTAAATAATACTTTCCTGAAAATTTGTAATAAAACCAATATTTGAAATTAAACCATTAATGAAATGGTTTATAAAATAACTTTTTTATATAACTATGGTAGCAAACACTTATGCTCCATTTTTTATTTTCAAATTCACTAATTGAAGAAGGTTCTGATAAAGGATTTTGATCAAGTTCATTACATAAATCTATTGAAGAAGCTTGGTGATTGCTTGATGAAAAGCAAATTGTACTTATGCACATAAATATATATAATAAATATTTAATAACAATGGTCAATTCACATATTTTGTAAGCAGTTAGAGAGTCTTGAAACAGGGAGTAATTCTATCAACCCTGCTCTAGGAATGCTTAAGCATATCAACAGTTTGATAGGAGGAAAACTCATATTAGTAAGGTCTTTTGCTGTGAAAAAAATCCAACTTATTTAGTACAGAGTACTCAGAGAGATGTTTATATATTTATTTACCACCTGAGGGATATGCCTGCACTTCAAGATTTCAAATGGGTAAACGATAAAGAAGAGAGAAGAAGGCAAAACCTAGTGGTTTTTAAAGAGATCTAAATGTCTTGGTAATACTGTTTCTGCATACATGCAAGGAAAATACATGGTGCAACATCATGTGATTTATTTATCTGATATTCTGAAATGAAGGATCTCTATTTTATTGGACATGTCATCCTGATGCATTGCAGTGCATGAGATTTTTTATTACAGAACTAGCATATTTCTCTTTTTGGGTAGGTATCCGCATTTGACACTGCACAAAAGATGCAGAATGCCATCCAGCAAAGCCAAAGATCAGGCACAGGCACAGATAACTTCAGCGCCTCCATTAGCCACAAGTTGTATGCTCCAAGAGTGATAGTTTCATGCTCCAAGAGCAATTGCTTTAAGACACAGCACCTGACACATCAGCTGTCCTACCCCAACCCCAATCATTAACCTTAGATAAACTTTCATTTTCAGAGCTCCAAACAGAAGTACCAATGCTCTCTTA